>JAFFZH010007531.1:0-72346 GCA_018420115.1 Euura saliciscinereae | reverse complement strand
TTTTTTTTTTTTTTCTCCTCAGATTCGACTTTTTGGATGGATGTTCAGAAATTGAAAATTTCAATAGATCTTCGCGTTTCGAGTGTTTTCGGAGCGATTTGAGAAAAAAAAAATTTTTGTTCGACTTTTTGTCGTTTCGCTGGGTTGGCTAATGGCATAAGGGCGAATAATTTTTTTTTTTTTTTCTCCTCAGATTCGACTTTTTGGATGGATGTTCAGAAATTGAAAATTTCAATAGACCTTCGCGTTTCGAGTGTTTTCGGAGCGATTTGAGAAAAAAAAATTTTTGTTCGACTTTTTGTCGTTGCGGTCGGCTGGCTAATGGCATAAGGGCGAATAATAATTTTTTTTCGCGATTCCGGTCCTTGATTTTGGTTTTCTTTGTAATTGGGTGAAAGTAGTGAAAATGCATGGAGAAATTGATTTGATTCGAACGGCATCGAACGTTCTCAGTCGAAATCCGTGGAAAAAAAAAATTGTTCGCCCTTTTGCCATTAGGAACGGCAAAAGGTCGAATAATGGCGCTTACGACCTTTTGCCATTAGTCACGCGACATCTTTTGAACATTGGCCAGTGAGTACAACCACCATCGATTCAATTAAAAAACGTGTATTAGATGTTACAGTATTTTTTTTTTCTCTCAATACACGAAAGTGGACCGTTATTAATCTAACTCGTCGTACAAGTATATATAATAAAAATTCTTTCATAAATACATTATGTAAAAGCCTAGTTCGATTAGCATAATCCATTATGAATGCACCGCAGACAGCCTAATTGAATATTATTCATTGTATTATGTATAGAAAAAATTACAACAAGAGCACATTTTTTTTTTATAGGAACACAACAATGGTAGTGACTGTTGAACAGCATCGTTATTATTATTACTCTTTTTTTTTTTTGCTTTTCGAATACAAAGATCTAGTACTACACTAAACAGTGCGGTAAAATGAGCACCTAGGTTTCCTCCTTTTTTCTATTACCTTCATTGTGTGTAATTATATATTGCAAAAGAATGAATATTTCATTTTCAAATTGAGATCAATCAAATCCCAAATCGTGAATTTTGATACCTTAATACTTAGTAGTAATTGCATAATGAACTCCATGGAGTAGGTGTAACCAGTTTTTCTGTAATCGAGTCAATAATCACACTAAAGCTGACTTAGATATTCAGGAGTCAGTAGTTTCGGCAATTTTAGACAGTACGATACACTACTGTCGACCATACAAATGTTTTCAGATTATACCATTCATCATTAATCACAGGACGATATCAAATACACAACGTTTGTTTAATAATTTATATACATACATATATGATTTGTCACATACAGCTCAGAAGCACCGAGTTTAGAATTTCGATTGAAACACCTGGAATCAGGCAGAAAATTTTCATCGCTTACTAAGAATTATAAAAAATCTGAATAATAACATTGTTTTCCACATTAAAATGAATTTATCGTGTTTGTATTCGTTGTCTTTACACTTATGGAATATCACAATTTTGTTTCAGATTAACTTGTACCCTGATTTTTTTTCTTTTTCTTTGCTGCGATTACACAAGTCTAATTGATATTTAGCGGTAGATTCAGATTTTGTTGCAATTAGATTTTTCTATTTTTATTCCTTATCATTAGAATGAAACTTTTTTTTCAACTAACCTGTGATTAATTCGTAATAGTCGATCTGTTTCTGTTACCTACATCTTCGTTTAGGTACGAACAAGGGATAATACAAGTTTTTTTTTAATAAAACGTAGATGAGTAATACTTAGATCTCGATATAAATTACCATTGAGAATATGAGAGAAAAAAAAGAGATAGTGAAGAAACAAGAACAAAGTATCTGCAAAATATTCAAAAGAGATGTGAAATTGCTGATAGTCAACACCATCAGCCCTTTTAGCTACAATATATCACCGTCAATGCTTCAATGAATACTAATCATCTTATTGTAAGTGCAAAGTGCTACTAGCTATGTGATTGTTACATGTTACTTTTACTATTAAACACTATTTCAATGTATGTATATGTAATTGTATGTGCCTACTGCAATATAGTATATGTATATCCAAATGTATAAGTAGTTTTTTAATGGATTGCCTAAAGCATTCATGTCGTAAGTAAAAACATTGTTAGATGATATGTTGTTGACGCGCAGTGTATGCAACACCGTGATTACATTATTACAATCACTATCATTGAGCTGTCTTTATAAACTTTACGATTGCTTATTCTCTAGAAAACCGTTAAACTTGCTTGAATACGAAAACTAGGACAGACGCGGATAGAAATCGCATCGAGCAAGTCGTCGTAGAATCACATAATGAGTGAAACAAAAAGTATTGAAAACGTATGCCTGTAGTATAATTGAAACCGCATTCTGGCTCCATTGAATATCACTTCATAAATTGCTTCATTATATTCTCATAATTTTTGGTCTGGGTGAACTTACGCCTAAATATTGTCTGATTAAAAAACTAAATTTTACAAAAAGAAAAAAAAAGAAAAACAGTAAGAACGAAACGATATACAAAAAAAAGGAAAAGAAAAGAACAGAACAAACATTGTTATCCTCGATTAATGCAACATGAGGAGCCCACTAGGTAACAACTAAACGCGGCTCAAGAACATAAAGACGGCATGAAAAATAAATAAAACTGTTAAAGCTCGATCGTAGCCACTTGGATCTTGAATAATTCAGCATAATATAATACAACTTTCATAATATATCAGTTGCAGCTCAAACATGGAGCAACTTGTGACAATATTTCCAGCACAACTAGACTCCAACGCTAGAGATAAAATCGAATGGAGAACAAAAAAATACCATAATTTGCCGCGTACGTAATTCTTTAACACGTATATTTCATGAGAGTAAATGACTCAGAAATATATTCCACCAATTTCCATTAAAAGTTAATTGTGGTACTTGTTGTCATATATCGATACTTATTTTTCTATAATCATATTTACAAATTAGAATCAGGAACTCGTTTCGTAAACATCAATTCCTTCATCGTTATATTTTCAATTCCGTTTCTCTTGGTAATTTAATAATCACTTTAAAAAATTCCTCATTGCTTAGTTGCTGCTACGCCAGTCACCGATAGGTAGGTAAATTTCTACCAATTCTCATTAACGTGACACAGTCACTTTTATTTTATTTACACTCTCAAATACTTTGCCGATTATTATTCTTATTTTTTGTATTTTTATTTATATTAAAATGTATATCAAAACTTTGCCTACTATATTATAACATGACATTTATGTAATGTGGCATAAGCATTATTATATGCTAGCTCAAATCTCACCAAGATATCAATTGTTATAAAACCACGAATTAGCCATTATTTGTTGAACAATTTTCTTCAAAACATTGAAAAACTTTTTTCCAAAATGTAATAACGATAACTCACTTCCTCATATCCCCGTGAAAAAAAAAAAATCGGAAATGTTTCACTTGGCGTTAATTCTTCCCCCCACATTAGTACATCAAGGCAATATTATATGTCATTATATACATTATTGCTTAGCACAAAACAACCAAATTGGACGTCGAGTGCTGATCACTACTAGATTTGCTACGCAGTGCTGTTCACTGAATCCTTTTTTCCTCTGATTTTATAAAGCCCTTTGAATTTTATTCTGTAAGCGGTTGATTATTAGGGTCCGGACTGACATGTAGAAATTATTTTGCAAGTATTGGAATCTGTTCTCGACATCATGACAAATGATCGTGTATACATTTTTTCGCGTAATTCGATTCTTCGGCTCAAACGGACATTGTAACTCTAGCCAACAGCGCTAAATCGTTGATCGTGTGCCGTAATCTTCTTCAAGGGTAAAAAATAAAATAATAACATCCATTTTCTCTCACAAGCCCAGCACTGTGAGTAAACTACTTACAAAAGAATGAAGGTAACAATGGTAGAGTAAAACTTTAACTTTGAAGAATTTTTTATCTACTATGTAAACTGTGGGTATGTCGATGTGTTGAATCTGCTCGATAAAGAAGTGAATAATCATGTATATACCAATGAAAATGGATGCGTACATTATTTTGAGGACCCCTTCATCGAGTTATATCGACTTCCACTGTGGCTTATGGGGGCCCCCGCGGTGCTGTCAGGGTGGCCCACGGGCGACCCACAACGCCTTGCTCTGCTCGTCGTCTACCGCTGCCTTTACTTGTGTACAAATATACGCGACGTTCACCCCCGCTGGTATCACAGCTATAATTGAATCAATTTTTATTGAATTAAATGATCAACAGAAACAGGAGTAACAATAAATAATCAATCAATAAATTCAGCTCACCAGAAATATAATGCTTATATTCAGCCTCTAATTTTAGAGCATGCTCGTACATCTCTTTAGCTGCCTTTGCACTGACTTTGTCGTTCGGATATCTTGAATCCTTCACTTCCTTTATCTGCTTCGTGCTCTTGAATTTGATCAGCAAAACTATCGGGTATACCTGATGTCTGTGTAGCCGTTCTATAGCAGTGATGGATACATCCAGGATGCAGTGTGAATTCTGTTGAGTAAAGTGAAAGTGAAAGTCATTGTTCCATATTCTTATCTTCAGGATTGAATAAAGTTTCTCTATCATGTCTGAAAGAGATTGAAAATTATTTATACCTTTTCACAAATCTCTTTCACCGCTTGTACGGTCGTACATTCGAAGTAGCTGCCTTTCTTTTTGTAGTCTACGTAAAGCGACTCTCGCAATCCCTGCTCTAATGTAGCCTGTGAGCAGTGCATCGCTTCCGGTAAACATCTGATAAACTTTCTTGGAAACTCTTGGAGGAGTTTTGTCGCCACACATTCGCTTCGTGGTCCGATTATTATCACTGGTCTGAGAGCAGGATCTATTTCGAAAAAAAAAGCAATGACAATATGCAACCAAAATTCCTCATCATGACGAACGAAATATGAGCGTGTTCTTACAATCGAGTCTTTCCACGCGTTGGTAACTGGCGGGTAAATTTTCCTCGTTGAGAGTTCCGCTGTCGCTGTACCAGCCTAAATTTACTCCAGTCAGTTGAGAAAGTTCTTTACTATCTCTGCTCGAAGATCTCTGATGCTTTTTGCGTCTGAAGAAGCTCCGCCTAGCGCTGGTAGTGCCTCGTCTGCCGGCGTCTGTCTCCAAGTCACCCAAAGACCTGCGTAATAGAAGCTCTTCTTCGACCCTGTAAAGAAGGAAACTCAGTAGTTAGTTTTCGATTCCTAGATTCAGTCGTCGCCCACTGATACTGACTTGAATTTACTGGGAATTATTCCGCACTGTTGTCTTCTTCCAGCCTGATCGACTAGCCAAGCTCTCCAGTGTCCTGGCGTGCCATTGAACATTGTATTATCTACATACAAGACATCGTCCTTGTTGAACCTCAACTGCAGACTGTCTCCCAGCTCTCCGACTCTGTCGAACATTGCTCTTATGTAAAAGCTATCGCCAGGTTTGTCCTTAACTTCGTTGTAACGATCGGGTAAATGCTGAGCGATAAGAGTCACTTTGTCCGCAGGTCTTGCGAGTTCTAGCGCAGCCTGTTCTGCGGTGGCCTGTCTCAGGTCAGCCCCGTTGTACTCGAGGATACGATCGCCGGTTCTGAGGCCTGCACCTTCGGCCAGACACCCTGGTTGCACGGAGTGGACGAAAATGCCCACGCCGTTGCCTCCGACGAGAGAAATACCGAGATTGGAACATTTTCTCGTTTCCACGAAAAGGTATCTGGGCTCTGCAGGCGGAGGACTTTTCCTGCTCTGTTCGTCTTGCGTCGGACTTCTCACAGTCGCGTTTTGACGTTGCAGAGTTGTTACCGCTTGGTTTATCTGCGCTCTGGTCAGAGTGTTGTTCCCGCTTCTCAGGGTCTCCATCGTCGCAGAGTTTCTGATGCTTTCTAGCGCGGTGCTGTTCCTTAGATCCAATGCGGTAGAATTTCGAAGTTCAGGATTTCGAACGTTGATATCAAGCGAAGCCGAATTTCTGATGTCTCGGTCTCCCCTATCCTGAGTACTCCTGATGTCTAAAGACGCTGAATTTCTCGCTTCCCTTTCTCCCCTCATCACATTCAAAGAAGATGCGTCTCGTTCCGGCTCAGAAGAATCCAAACTCTGTGCTGCCTTCCTCGATGCCTCGGGACTGTTGCAAGGAGTCGGCGATCCGCTTCTACTTCCTCCCTCTTCCTCCCCACCATCGGACGAACTGGAAGACGCCGAACCCTCCAGTTCGTTGTACTCTGGAAAGTTTTTAAAAATAAAATCACTATGGAATCATCTACTCTCGAGAAAATAGCAGAATTCATAGAATGTACTCACTATCTGGACTGTATTGCACGAGCATGGTAATGGAATTGCCACACTGGCGCAACACGTTAGCTGCAAGCTGGTAAGTCGCGCTCCTCATATTGATGCCGCAGACCTCGAGTAGCTGGTCTCCGATCTGTAGCCCGACCTGAGAAGCTAAGCTGTGCTCACTGACCGTTGATACAAAAACCCCGCCGCTTTCTAAGCAGGAGATTTGAATGCCCAACGGTTCTACAGATTTGTCGATATGCACTCGTCTCAGCTCTCCAGGTGCCGGTCTGGGTTGTGAATAACAATACTCCGGCATGCTCGACCGTTTATTGTCTCCCCTGGAGGACCCAGTCCCAGGGCTCAAGACTTCCACATGAAACGTAGGCATGGGACTCCCTCGATCCGAGGTTCGTTCTATACTCCCGGTGGACAATTTTCCGACACTACTCTTGGATGTGACGCTGGGGTTTGATGGAATGCGAAATCGTTGATTTTCCTTTTTCCTGGGAAAGGTGCCGCCCTCGTACCCGTGAGTGTATGCAGGCACGTCGTACGCAGTGGCAATGGGATGGGGGCGAGGCTTGTGGTAATGCAGATCCATCGAAGGAGTGTGCAAGTGCCCAAACCCCGGCTGAGTAGCGGGACTATAGGGAGGTTCGAAGCAGTAAGATCTGGGGTCAGGGAGTCCAATGGATTCTCCAGACTGGGCAGAGGGCAAGGATGGGGGCGACGGGTATCTGGAAGGTAGAGAATTTTGCTGGTGCGGATGAGGATGCGAATGAGTGTAGGGAGGGAAGGAAAAATTACCGGCCAGCTGCCTCGGGCCCGTGCTCGTAGACCCCATGCTATAGAGCTGGGAGTGTACTCTGTTGTGTTGCAAGGCGTCCATCTGGTTGTCGTTGCTCAGATATTTCTGGGCCTTCTTCTTTGTGTAGTAATCCAATTCTTTACCAATGTTACATGATTTTACGGAGAAATCGATGCTCGTTTCAGACGGAGCGAGGGCGGCGCTCAATCGATTTTCATTCACCTCAAATTCGTTTACGGATTTCTTGTCTATTTGAATATCCTTAAACTGCACAGCGGGTGAAAAAGATTTCTGATTGAACAGTTTACCAGACTTGCTGAAATTGGGCATAGGACTTTCAACCGCTTTGTATACCGTGTGCCTGTTGCTGACGTTAGAAAAAGTAGCCACAGGAATGGGATTAGAGTTCCGATTATAATTGTAACTCTCGTACTTTGGCGGATGATTTAAAAGTACGCTCAGAGGAAGCCTTTCTTTGGTTTTTCGTGGGTGTAATATGGTACCGGTACCGTTTTGAATCTGCGGACCGCCTCTGGCTTTCGGCCAGGTACCACCATTCTTCTCCACCTTTTCTACTCTCCGTTTGCTCCGTTTCAAAACACCATTGTTAGCTTTCTTATGATAGCTTTCTATCACAGAATCAAGTTCAGCTATCGCATCTTGTTCCTGTTCGAAAGTGTTTGGACTAGAATTGCGGTGTCTTTTCTTTTTGTCTTCCCTGTCTTTGCTGTGCCTACGCCCCCTCACAATGTCGATTTTCTCCCTTATATTATCCCAAGCATTGCTGATACCGCTCGGCTTATCCCCGCTCGCAGATTTCGAAACCTTGTAAACGCTTCTATCCCCAAAATTCGAGGTCACATAACGCCTATCGTAATCTTCCGAGGACGTCTTAAGCATCAATCTTTCCTGCTCAGTCTGAGAACAGCTGTTTACCATCTTATGCTTCTCAGGACTAAAATTATTGTCGCCAGAGGACATCGATTTACTACTGTTGCTCGAGGGTAACGGAATCCCCTTCAGTGTCGTGATGGTCAATACATCTGTAGAATTATCATTGAGAATCGCCATCGCTTCGTGAGCAGAATTCAACCTGTCCATTGGCTTGCTGTTAATCTGAAACGGAGAAACGCGAATTTAAATGATTCTTCACCTTTTCGTCATCGGTATCAACTTACATTCAACACACGGTCGCCAACAGCCAAGTTTCCTTCTTTAGCTGCTAAACTTCCGGGAGAAATCTTGGATATGTAGACGCCGAGTTCGAGAGCAATGCCGTGAGGAACCGCCCCCACAGGAAGTTGCGTTGTCCTCAGGGACCGTCTGCTCATGCGACGTCTTCTGACTGTGAGTGTGGCTGGACTGACGCTACTCGTTCTCAGAGTCTCGAGGACCATCCTTGTCGAGACTGAGGTGCAATCGACGTTATTCACTCTTATTATGCAATCATTGACTCTCAGTTTGCCGTCTGCGACGCTTCCCTGAGCAACTTGAGCGACGTATATCCCTCCGTCGTTCGGATACTGGGGATCATCTCTGCCGCCGACTAACACGAAGCCGAGTTCTCTATCGGACTCTAGACACAGCCTGGTCAAGTCAAGGTGAACGGTGAGAGTCTCCCATTCCGTGAGTTCGGCATCGATGGCTGAATCGTGACTGTGACTGTGACTTTGACCGAACTGACTAGACCTCAAAGCATGATCACCGGACTCAATTTTGACCTTGAGGTCTTTCAACTCTTTGGAGGCCTCGTTTCGTTGCTTTTTAATGTCATCGGAGTCCCGCAGAGCGCTGGCAAGCTCGGAAACTGCGCGATCCCTCTCCTTTCTTAGTCTATCGCACAGAGTTCTGATGCTTTCTCTTTCTAAGACGATTTTATCTCTCTCACTGAAAGCCCAGTCTCTTCTGCGCTTGGAAACCTCAGCTTCTTGGATAGCCTCTTCGAGCTCTGCCTGTAGAGTATCGACGGATTTCCTCAACTTGTCAAGCTCGAGATTCGCCTGGTCCAAGTTATCCATTCTCTCTTTTTCTCGCTTCGCATAGTCCCTCGTACTCGTTTCACGTTCTGCTTCCTTGTTCGCGTTATCTCTCTCGCAATTGTACGAATGAGGCTCCAATCGGTGCTTGTAATCCCTGCTCGAACCTTCCGAATAATCCCCAAACTTCTGTCGCAGATCGTTACATTCTTTCAGAGCCTCGTCACGGTCGTGTAACGCGGACGATATTTCTCTCCTCAGAGTCTCTATTTGGTAGGAAAGCGTCTTTTTCTGTAAGTAAAACATCATCCATGTAACTATCTTAGCTAGCTAAAAAAGTTGATTTTAATCTGTATTCTTTCAATCAGAATCCCGAAGTGAATGAAATACTAAAAATATTTCAAAAGTTGATCAGTTGCCAAGTGGACGTCACACTTTAATGTCTCACATTCCGCGAATGCCTCAATCGAGACTCGGATAAGTGCCAAATACCTGAGCGAATTTACATCGGAAATAAACAAAACTCACTTCTTCGACAAACTGCTTATTCTGATTTTCCAAATGCGTAATTTTGTTGTAGGCTTGGGTGAGGTCGTCGCCAAGTTTTTCCATTTCTTTATGAACAGTATCTCTCTCTCCCATTATCAGACTGTAC
Source organism: Euura saliciscinereae (assembly GCA_018420115.1). NCBI lineage: Eukaryota > Metazoa > Arthropoda > Insecta > Hymenoptera > Tenthredinidae > Euura > Euura saliciscinereae. The sequence goes on along the minus strand of JAFFZH010007531.1, from coordinate 62,599 downwards.
TCTTGCAAGGCGGCGTTTCTCTCCTCCGTCAACCGCTTCATATCCTTGCTAGCCTTCATCCGAACAACCATAGCCTGGTTTATCTCCTTTACCGCCTCCTCGTGCTGCTGTTGAACCTTGGCCAATGCTTCCCTGTACTCGTTCCTCTCTCTCAACGCGATATCCCATTGCCTAATCGCAGCTGTACACTGCTGCTTCAACCCGTTACGCTCTCGTACGGCACTGATCCTCTCCTGTGCTATTTCTTCACATTGCTTTTTCAGTCTGGCAGCTCCTTCTTGTGCCAATTCCAACTGGTCGGGGAAATAAAAATGGAAAAATATTCAATAAAATGTTAACCATCGAACGTTTCAGAAGTCGATTGGGTGTCTGAAAAATCGTCACGTAAATGAAAAACCGCTTAACAATTGTACGGATTACGTAATAACTCGAATAAAATGAGAATCTTACCTTGTTAACTGTGGATGAATGTGATGATATCAGATCGTCGTACCTCTTTCTTAAAGAATCGTATTCGTCTTTGATAGCCTCGTACTTTCTGAGTGCCGATAAGTAGTGTTGATTCATAGCGTCTGTATTGCTCGCGTCTGTTACCAAGACCTCCTGATTCTGACATCGCAACTCCGATACCTCCTTCTGCAACGCCTGTACTTCTCTATCTAAACGTTGCTTGTCGTTTATCATATCGCTGTACTTTCCCCTCAGGGTAGAGCTTTCTTGAGCCGTCGCTTCCAGCTGATTCATGGCTGCCCTATGTTGCCCCCGATAGTATTCCAACTCTTTCATAGTATGCTCGCAGCTGTGAATTAAAGTCAATCAACCATCGTACAGCAGAGAATGTATAGTTATTCGATAGATCTAGTTGCAAAGAGATACAAGGTAGAGCTATTCTATAGTTGCATAATTCACATCACAAGACTCGGCATCAACTTATACAAACTTGAGAAATGCTGAAATATCATTTTGTTAATGAACGAAATGTGGAAGCTATGAACAGGCGGCAAGCCACATGGTGGATTATTTATGTTGAATGAATCGGAAGCCTAGCGATGAAAAAAATGAAACTAAAAAGGCAAACAAAACGAATTAAAACAAACCGTCGAATAGTATCGGAGTGCTTGTACCTAAGCAGCTGGAGTTGATGCATGGCTGGATCGCATTGGGCCTGCAAGCCGTCATAGTCGCTACGACACTCAGGCCCACCGACGGGACTTCCAACACTGCCGTATCCTCCGCTATCCCTCTCTGCACCCCCGTACGAAACGCAAATCCAATAGCACACACCACAATACAACGAGAACAATAACAATAAAACGTGAAATGCCAGTCGTGTGCAACGTAAAAAGTAAATCAAATCAGCTTAGTGTTTACATGCCACTATCGAATTGATTAACGGTGAATCTATTGGTTTAGGAATAAAAAAGGCAGGTGCTTGAGATAGAATCTATATTCTAATTAATTGTGGATAAGAAATTACTGTCTCCAGGCGTCATTCTCTAGATAATTATTCAAGGATCAATTAAATTCGCCAAAAATTAATATATTCCTCGTAATTATGTTGCTTACCTATGTTTAGTGCTCCATCTGCGGAAGAGAGAAAAAACAAACAAAAAAGATTTAATAGTACGTTACGCAAACGAATTGTACACTTAATTGCGTGACATAACAATAGGGCTGAAATTCTTCTCTTCTCTGTGTATAAAAAATATGAATACTTCTTCAAAGGACACAAGGCCACGATTATTTTTCACAGTAAAAAATAATTGACCAGAATTAACTTTTCACAATGGTCAGGGCTCAGGGAATGAGCTAGTTGCCACGGTAGTGATCGCGAGGTATTTACTTTTTTCATAGCTTTCACCAATGATGAGTCCGTACGTTACGCTTCTGGCCCCGGCTATTCATGCTTTCTTAACCCGCCCGTATTAACTCCAATATTTTACGATTCAGATCTATGACATCGTTCGTGTTAACTCAAAACGAAGTCTTTGAAAAATGGATAAACGAATATTGTCATTCTTACCGCTGCTCCCAGCACTGTCCAGCGAAGATGTACCAGAAGCCATGTCGCTGATTTACTAGTGGAATTCTAGCATGTGTTTATTTCTGGAGCCAAGTTAACTGGATTCTGCCTGAAAATAAGATAATAGATTAGTTCACTAGTCTCACAGACACAAAGGATCGACCGCGGCGCAACGACGTTCTACGAGGACGAAACTACTTTGACAGATGTGGCCAATTCCGTATTTGTGAATTGTTTACAAAAACTGACGACTATTCGGGTATTTCAGGAAGCAGATCGAGGAGGTTATATCGCGTTGGATGGGAGGTAATGATCGAAGATAGTAAACAGCGATTATATGTATGTATATTAGTGACAAGTGAAGTGTCTTTAATCTTTGAAGAGAATGAAAGGATAAACCTTATGTTTTTCGAATGGTCATACCGAGTCGGACTAGTCTACATTTTGATGATGTGTCTCAAAGCTTATAATTTATCTTAAATTTCACGTAACTATACTGTGATAACATCTTGTTACGAGTAGATTAAAAATACACGGGGTTTACTCGGTCCTGAGAGAACCGTGGATATCGCTATTCGGTGTGTAGCCACACGGTTATCGAATGAAAAGCGTATTATACATCGATGTTATTCCACTTATCGCACTCGTGCCCTGTCTAAGGCCGTCCCATTACGGTTTAACTAAGATCACACACTCCTGTTTAATCACGATAACACAACCTCGGAAGGGGGATATTTTTTGTTAACAACGGATCGTCGATATTATTGGCGTTATTCGTGAATATAATTAGCACCTCACCTGTTACACCAACAAATCTGACAATTAGCCATTTTCATTCACTACAGTTCGACTTTACATCAACCTAGACAGCATCAGCCTCAACCAATAATAAATATGTTTATGAATGTTTACTCCGTGACATCGTCGTCTAACTATATCAGTGGCGACATCGTGATACGAGAAGGGGAATCCGCGGTTAGGTGACGTGTAAACCCCCTCCTCCGTCTGCTGCTAGCGCTGAATTTATACGGGTGGGCCGAACGCGAACAATTCGCTCTCCGCGTCTCTCGATCTATCTCGAAAGAAGTCTATGGCCGCCAAACGCGGGATATTTGAAATTTACCCAACTAGCGATATTCACTTTATTCCTTTTTTGATATCGGATTTGACGAGGATTCTTGTTTATCATTGCAAATACTGAGTTAGATGACAAGTAAGTAGTAAAATTAATAATCATATCGCCTGAATACAATATGTTGTTAAGGTGAAATGAAAGTCACGTGACCTCGATATGATTTACACTTGGAATTTTCAAATGCTATTTTCTCAGCCAAAACACATTCGATTGATGTGAAATTGATATCAGTGACGTAGAAAAACTCAACGAAGGGCCTGCCAATCGTGGATTTTCGAAAATCGAGACGTAATAACAGTTTTTTAACGATATTGTTCTGTAATCCAAGGAAGTGCTGCCTCTCTCCACGAGGGGCAGCACCTCCTTGGGTTACAGAACAATATTGTTACACAAAATTCTGATTATGTCTTTCGATATTCGAAAATCCACGATTGGAAGGCCCTTCATCAATTTTTCCTACGGCACTGATGTCAATTTCACATCAATCGAATGTGTTTTGGCTGAGAGAATAGCGTTTGAAAATTCCAAGTGTAAATCATATCGAGGTCACGTGACTTTCATTTCACCTTAAATCAAAGTGAATTCTGACGTCACGGCCATTCAGGAAGTGATATTGAAAAAAAAAATGAAGAAGTAAAATATTGGATTAGGGAAATGTTTGGAAGGGAGGGGGAAGCTGGAGGTAATAAATTGAAGATAAGATGTTATTATTATTTTTTTTTTTATCATAGTTATTATTATCGTTAATATCCATATAATTATCAATAACTACAGTAAAACACAAAACAAAAAATGTGATATCTGTACATTCTCCTTACATGAATAACATAAACTCTTGTATACCAGTATGATAGCTTACAATAGGAAGAAACTAAACCATAATATTCACAGATATTTTACAAGGTATAAGAGACGCGGCAAGCGCACACACTGCGCTTTTGTTTTGTACCCTAAACAATCACATATGTGTGTATGTATATATTTATGTATATATGTAAAAACAAGGAAAAAAAACGTAATAATCATCCCTCTGCAATTAAACAGTTTCAACACTTGAAAAAAAAAGAATCTTACGCAATGTGTGCGCCATAAACACCTCGATTTTTATCTTTTTTTTTCTTTCTTTATTTATTTATTTTATTCACATACGCAATATAAGTTTCTCTCATTTCTTCGTTCACTCAAATATCATCTCTACTCCAACACTGTACATATGCGCGACGCATCTTTTACACTGTACATGCACACGCGCTCCACAAGTAATCTGCGCTGCGGTATATTTTTTTTTTATTTCTTCATTTACTTTTATAAACTGAAACGATTATCTATTATTTTTCATGGGGATGGACGGGAGGATCTTAAAATTTTTCCTAAGAATTAGCAAATTATTGCAATTTTCAATCTTCATTTTTATTTTCTTTTATTTTATCTACTCGGAATGTATCTATGTGTTATTATACCGGCTCATACGTTATTCGCACAAGCTTGAATGAAAAAGGAAAATAATAATAATGATAGTAATGAGTAATGCAATTGGTAATCAAGCAGTGGAATAATATTGGACCATTTTGAGTCTAATACTTTTCCAGTTGCTCAAATATTTGCAAAGTAAAATAAAACGATAATCATAACAAGGCATTGGCCAATGAATCTAACGATAATCCGAATTTGGTGTGATACAAACCATTGAAAAACTCTTTTTAACTGTATGCTGTAATTAGATATTATTTCCCGTTCATCCCTGAAATCTTTATATTGTATTTTTTTCCTTTTTTTTTCTCTTTTTTTACCCTAAAGGTGTGAACGCTCTATGCACACAGCAGCGTATTTATAGTAAATAGATAATTACTTATTGTAGGTTTTTTTTTATTTATTTTTTATTCATTTTTTTTTAAATTCTTTAGGGCCTCGTGTAATATAATATAGTGTAATTTCTGGTCTATACATGTAAGCGCATTTATCATCTTGGACACAATCCTAAAAAAAGAGTCTATGACGCAACACTTCATGAGTTTTTTTCATCTTTTCTCTTATTCTTTTCCTTATTTTTTTTCGCACTTGAGCATTGCAGGGGGGGGGGGGGTGGTATAGGTGGTAAATGTGGGATAGGGTGCACATAGGGGCAGCGTCAATGATGAATGAGATCGATCATACTCGACAGTGGTATGATAATTCTTTATGCCCCTTATATAGTTTTGTGGGATGGTACAATCTAACTAGCCCGTATATTAATTTTTATATTTATAATAATTATATAATAATAATAATATTAATAATTAATATTACAAATTTTTATAATGTACATAACGCTAGACATAATAATATGTTACATCCTGTTTTTTTGGGGGGTTGTGGGGGGGAATATAATACACTAGGGATCATTTCTACTTAGGGTAGATCTTAATAAATTTTTTTTTCTTTTTCTTCATCATCTCTCTAAGTCTAACTTAGTTTTTTTTTTCATTTACTTATTTTTCTTCACTTCATTTTCCATTTCTACTTTTTCTCGACAGTAGAAGCAGCAGCAGTAACAGCAGCAACAACAGCAGTAGTATATAGTTTCTATTATAATATAATACATAGGTATTTATATAGAGCAATATTATACAAAAACACATCACATATTGCGGACCAAGAAGGGCCTCTTTTTTATATTTTATGCAGATATCGTTAAATAATTAAAATCACAGTAGTTATGCCCTTGCTGGCTCACTTAATTTACAATATTTATTTACTAAGCTTACACTTGTAGCTTTTTTTTTTATGTATTTATTTTTCATGTATAGGTAGATTTTTTTTTACTTTTTTTTCGTTTTTTTTTTTAAATTCTTATTAGTATATTCCCATATTTTAAGGGTAGGTATATATAACTTTTTCTGGAGAATTGTGAGTATAGTAAGTGTGTCTGTTCACAACGGGGACTTCAATTAAGACTTTTTATCGGAGGGAAGGGGGGAGCGCCTAACTCACTTGTTGGGGAGACCAAGAGTGACGTCGGTCGCCCCCACAAACTGTCAGTAATTAGCAACGGAGCCAATCAGAGCTTAGTCCATAATGCCAGAGGGGAGGGACGCACGGATTATAAAACCATGCTAGCCTCCCCTGTTGAACCCCCTCCCCTTCTAAGCCTACAATCTTACGTAGAGCCGGCCGCTAAGCCAGTTCTGCATTTGATTGTCAAAGTTTTTTTTTTTCTTTACTGAATCATATTCAGATTTTTCCAACTTTGGGGTCTGATCCAATACGTTTGTAGAATGTTCCGAGGCTTCATGCCATTGTCGAAACATCCAGCCAAGTAAGGAAGTTGTAGCAGCGGTTAGCCAACCCAGCCAACCAGTCTCAAACTGTAGCGATGACGATCAGTAAGTGGGCAATCTCCGCGACTCGATGTAACAAGTCCGGTGCGATACGGGCCAGGCTTTCGTTAGCGAAATCGCATGATGGGAATATGTGCACCACGTAGGCAGCCTGTGAAACAATAAACAATAAGTTAGAAAATAATTCAGCGATTATAGCGGTTCGAGCTGCGCTGTAAAATCGTTAACTGACCTGTTGTGAGCCTGGTGCAGCTATGTTGACAATTCCAGCAGCTTGTTTCTGTTGTAAGTAGGTGATAAATCCGGTTTGAAGATTTTTGCTCTGTTGAAGAACGTCCATATGATCTCGTCCGCAGGGGAGTGCCAGCAGCATGCAGTGTTCATTGTCAGTCTGAAAAGATATATTTTGCCATTAATACACAGTTTAAATTGGATTTCATACAATGACGTTTCAAAAAGTCTTCAACTCAGAAGTACTGTCTTTATTACTCAGTAAAATTCCCATACCTGCATTTTCCTAGCAACTCCGTCGACCTGAGTCTGTTCCAATCTCATTCTCTGAGCGATTCTGAGCGGAGGTGTAGATCCGTCGCTGTTACACGGAAGACTGTCTCTGGCTACGTTAGGATTACCGAATACAAAATGCATCTGTACAGCCGCTTGGTCGTTCTTGAGTGCAAGCAGGCCTTGCCACATGACAGGGTACCTCTGAAGCAACATCAACAGAGAATCGGCTTGCGGTGGGACTTGTGCAGCATGCGGCGGAGTCGACACTTGTAATCTCCTGGGTCTTTCTGGGGTGATAGCTCTGTCCGTCGGAGCTTCACTAGCTGTGATTGGGTACTGGGACCTGATGTGAGCCGGTGGTGGTTCGTAGTATCCTCCTCTCGCGCCAGTCCCTGCCCCAGCTATCGGACCACCAGTACCGCTGTACTGCGGAGGCAGACGAGCAGCGCCGTGCAACATGTAGACCTGAGCAACTTGAGGACTGTCCGTAGCTCGATCTTGAGGTGTTCTCGTTGCTCTTCTCAATTCTAGAGGTGGGCTGTGACTTTCGTCTCCACCAGCCTCGAGCTTAGGATCTAGCGGTAGATGAGGAGATCTGGTTCCTGGCACGTGATACCCGATTCGAGGAGTATTCAGAGCCTCTTGTTGAGCCCGGAGATATTGATATTGCAAGACTTGTGGATGCATGTAGTGAGCCGGGAGATCACCTCGAGATAATGGTCCGTAATGATTGACGACGTCTCCCTAGAATGACAGAGATTTGTTAGAATCTTGAGTAAAGAAACGAGTTCAAGATAATCAACGCATCTTATTAAACTGAAATTGATTGCATTTGATTCACTAGTTATTCACATATATCTTTCGTTAATTCATGCGATATTCAATGAAACTTTGCAAAAGCAGGGCGTTATGTACCTGAGGAGTATTAGCGTGGTGGTGGGCAGGTGGGGGCAATGGGGGGCTCTGGGAGCGATGCGGAGGGCCTAGCCCATACTGACTCCCTGGGGACGGAGTGGTACCCGCGCCATGCTACCAAAACCAAGCATTATTAGTTTTATATTATAGGCTGTTTACACGCAGTTGATGAACAATTCATTAATTTCTAATATTAGTTATTATAACAGTTAAATTACGCATAAAGTAAACCTGCTGCTGGCTAATGCTAATGATTCGAGTTCGATAAACTAGTAACAAAAATTATACAGAAACATAAATCAAATTATGGGCCTAAAAAACTCTGATGAGGAAACTTTGCTGATCTATCTGCGATTTTTGAAACCTCGCAAGGCCTCGCAACTGTTAGTACCTCATGCCAATATTAAGCTGTTTGTATAAAATCAAGTAATATTTACCAATGAAGCTTCGTAGTTTGGTATTGGTACTCCTCGACCTTGTGGGCTTGCTGTGGGCACCATGATGCAGCCAGCCAAAGAAACTTCGACTTTTGGTGGCTCCATTACTCCAGAGATCTGAAATAGTAATTAACAAAAAAAACACATAATTAGCCAAGGTTCATTATCATCGAGGGTGAATAATCCACCAAAAAAATTAGTACCTGAGATTTTGGTATCGAAGATCGTGAACAGCTTGCACCAGTCACAACCGGCTGCAGTCCAATATGATGTGGTTGTGTCGGAGGACTAGCTACAGATCCAGTCATAATCGGAGGAGCGACGGCCTGAAGTAGATGAGCCTTTGGATTGAGCGGATGTGGTTGTCCTCCGATAGTTTTCAGTGTAGCTGGCTGTACCGGAGGTTGATGACCTCTTTGAGATGTGACCGTTACCACGTTACCAGGATGGACGCTGACTGGCAATTTTTGAGGAAGATTGACAATGGCCGGCGTTTGTTGTTTAACAGCTTGCAGCAAGTGTTGTTTCGGATTAGGTGGAGCAGTGCTATTCAGCACAGGCGACATGGGCTGTCCTTGTTTGATATTTGCTCCATTACTCTGGTGCGACTTGATCCTCGGACTGAGACTAGCCGACGGAATCTTTGCTCCCGGGATCTGTAGATGGAGTCCTTGAAGAGCCTGAACTGGTTGTTTGACAATATTCTGAACTATAGTCTGGCTAGGAATATTTGGCATAGCCGGCTTGGTAACGATTGGCTGCATCACAGGGTTGACATGCTTGCTAGCGTTGAGAACATGAGCCTTTAGACTGGTTGGTTGTTTCATCAGAATCGGAGTCGCAGTTGTTGTCGGAGGGACTATAATATTCGGCGATACTACAGCCTTTGGTTTCACCATTGGTATCGGTGCTTGCACGATAGGCGATTGCGACGTCGCTATCACAGTCGGTTGAGGCTTGCTCTGAACAAGGGGCTGTGGTTGTGGCTGACAAGTTGGTTGTTCAACGCTAACAGTAGGTAAAATAACTTCCTGTTTCTTTTCCACCATTGCCGGAGGGACTGGCTTGGATGAGACGCTTTGAGACCTTGGTCTTAGCTCTTGTTGTACATTTGCAGAGCTCACAGCAACTGTAGCTTGCAGCTCGGAAAGAGTTCGAGCATTCTGAACAACCCCACCTGCGGTAGATACTGGTATATACTGTCCTTCTTCAGACTCTCTCATAGGAATGAGCATCCCGGTGACCGGATCTATTAGCGTCATCGGCTCGAGAGAGGCAGGTTTCTGATTCTGCAGGGAAACTTCTTTGGGGGTTTCAACGGCCTTTGGACTTTCTTCGGTTACGGTAAGGTGATCTTGTTTGGTAAGAGCTTCAGGCAAAGTCTGTGATACTTCCTTACTCTTCTCCTCGCTACTGTCGTCGTTATTTTCCGAAGCTCTGCGATTGGTGGCCTTGCGGGTCGCCCTCGGTGATTTTCGTGACTCTGTCGGCGTCGGCTGCTGCGGTTGTAATTGCTGATTGCCTCGTGGAGCATTGTTGTGTCTAGTACTACGTCTAGTTGCATGAACACCTGCAACAATAGATCGGTTTACAGCTGAGCCACGTATAACATCTTCAATAACATCATCGACTGTTGTACGACTACCATCTTTTTCAGCCAATCTTCTTGACTTTCGTGTGTTTGCTGCAGGGGAAATAAATTCCTCGGGTGGTACTTCTTTGACAGCAGCAACTGGCGTTGCAGGCTGTGCATTAGGTCCTGTAGCGTTAGGTCCTGGTGATTTAATAGTTAGGATTAAACGAGGTCGACCGGCATTGTCTTCCTCGCTATCGTCGTGGAATTCATAAACATCGGCTGGTAATTTCTTCTCGGTATGATGCTTACCTCCTCTCGATGATTTACCACCACGTCGTTGCGACATGTTAGACGAACTACGACTTCCACGTCTCGTGGTAACACCCCCACGGCCACCACCTCGCCGATTCTTAGATCTCAGTCGTCGTCCCCTTGTCAATTCAGTTTCACAAGTTTCTACACCCTCGTCTTGTTCGTCATGTGCCATGTCTTTTTTGTCCTCAGCCTCAGCTGTCTCAGAATCGAACCAATCCGATTCGTTCTTAATTGCGTCATGAGAATCGTTGTTTAGCTCTTGACTGTGCTGAGTCTCTTCCTCAGCTTCATTTGCTTCTCCGTCGCACAAGGCATCAACTTTTTTGATCACGCTTTCGATGTTCACCTCCTTGGCAGACCAATAATCGCTATCTTCCTTACTATCAGTTGGGTCTTCTTTGATTGCATCGAGAGCCAAAGGATCACTGCTTGGTTCTCTTAGCGGGTCTATCGACTCATCTTCCACATCCATATCTTCTCCTTTGAAAGACTCCACCTTCTCTTCTTTGACGACGACTTCTTCCTTGATCTCTTTGATTTCACACTCCTCAAATAGCTCGGGCTCGATTTTAGGCACGAGACTATCCGTATTTTCGTTCACACAGTTCGTCAAGCTGACCTTCTCTGTTTGCGATGACAAATTGCCAAGTTCCTGTTTCTCTTGTTTCAATTTGATATCAAGTTCGTTGGACATTTGTTCCATTAATTTTCCAGTTTCTATGGCGTTCGATTTTATCACGTCACAGGGTTCTTCTTCTTTGATATGCAACAGCTGTGTTGGTTGTACAGGCGGCGTGAGTTGCATTGGTTGTACGCTTTGTGGATTCTGGGGAAGTTGTATCGTCTGAATTTCAGAAGTTGGTAATCTATGGTTCTGGCTGAGAACTGTCGGCTGCTTCTGTGCTGTGGGCACAGCTGTTGTATTTGTAGATATTATCGACGTTGTCACGTGCGTAACAACAGTCCGCTGCGCGCTTGAAACAAGTGGCATCTGCGGTTTGGTGAGCAATAGTCCTTGAGAAATTGGTGTTTGCCTTTGGTTGTTCAGAGGCTGTGGCTGAACAGTAGGTTGAGTCATGACCAATCCGCACTTTGGAGTAACCGCAGGTGCTTGCGATTTCAGAGGTGGTTGTGGCATTACTGGCATCACAGTTTTTATCAATGGCTGAGGTGAAGAGACTATGGGGTGTACCGCATTGAGCACAGATTTGGGAACGATGTTCTGTTGACTATGTGCCACGATAACAGGACTCGGTGTAGATGTTCTTGGTATATGTGTCGTCAGCAATTGCATACTCGGTATGTCCTGCTTCTGTCTTGGGGACAACAAGCTATTTTCCGTAATCACGGGTGATTTGTGCTGTTTAGGCGAGAGTAAACTATCTTCGGTACAGATAGGTTTACTATATCCCGGACTGGAAGTGCCAGCATGTATCTCGATCTTCGCTGTTTCTGGTATATAAGTCGGAGGTTGATTCGGCGATGGAACCTTTGGCGATGTGGAGGCCTTGCTCGGAGGCTCTGGCATGACAGCTGGTGATAATTTAGGCTCCACCAAACGTTGAGGTCCGACAGGATTGACTGGTAGTATTGTCTCAATGACGGATTTATTATTCATACTCTCAGCATCCCTCGGATTTTTAACCGACCCAGATGCAAGAGTTGGAATCGGCATGTAAGGCCGAGGTGGTATATTCAAGGTAAGCGGTGGTAATCCTCCTCTAGGATAGCTTGGAACCAAAGCCCTCATACCAGGAGCATGTTGGATGACCGGTTGTGGGCTAGCTGCCGTTGAATATATTTGCTGAGCTGGAGTATCTGGTCTATGAGCCGAGATTGGTACACTGACAGGTAACCTCGCTGGTGGTGGAGGTGGCGGCGGAGGTGGTGGTGGTGGCGGAGGTGGTGGTGCTGGAGGTGAAGCCTTATTAAGGTTTGGCATGTATGGTATCGAACCACGACACCACTGTCCATTCAAAGTCAACTGTTGTGGCACTCTTGGAGAGAGTTGAGATGGAACCAATGGAGGAATTCTCGAAGGTACCAGAGGAGGTAGAGGCGCCAAACCGGGTGTCAGAGCAACATTCTGTGCTCTTGGCGAAGATTGTCTCAACGATCCTATTTGAGACTGAGGTGAGACTGGCAATCTCTGATGAGATGGCGTTGCTGCCGTGAATAGCCTTGGACTGGCGGGTGGTAATCTCGGTGTGTCAGGCAACATAGGTAGGCTCGTTGGGCTGAGTAACGACGGTTTATACTGTGAAGGAGGTGTCGATGCATGGAGCGGAGTCTCTTGAATAGGTTCGACCTCGACCGGTGGCTTAAGATCACGAGGTTTGTGATCGCTCAAGTTCCACGAATGTGCGATAACACATGCCGGCGGACTTGTGGGTGTAGGCTTGGCAGGAGCAGCTGCGATGACGTGATTGTCGATTGGTTTGTCTGCAGACACAGTCTTTGCCGGAGATTTGTAAAACGATGGTATATCCGGGGTCTTTGGTGGCTGTGAGAGATCGAAAGATTCGTAACTAGGATCTTCCTCTGTATCCGTATCGATTTGCAAATCGTGTTCGCTCTGAGGTGTATCAGGTTTCAGATCCGCTTCGGCTTCGGTAGATGCGTTGAGACTCTCAACAGCTTGTTGCATCTCCTCGACATCTTCCTGGGGAGCATCTGCAGCTGGTTCGTTGGTATTATCACCCTCAGCTTCCTCTTCGCCTTCGTATGAGAAATCTCCTGTAGATCCACCGAATGTTTCTTCTAGTAAAGCAGCTACCGCATCCTCAGTTTCTTCTTGTGAAATGATAACACGAGGCTTATCTTCGACTTGCGGCGGTGGTGGAGATGGGATAGCAGGCTCAGCATCATCTCTGGCACGAGATTGCCTCCCATTCTCCCTCTCCTCAGGTTCTGATATACTTTTGACTGCATTTTCGTGAATTGTCTCGTCGATATCAGTACCAAAGCCTGGAATCAATTTATCCTTCTTCTTTTCAGGCTTACCCATGTTACCAGTCAGTGGGGCTGCGGGTGTTATGCTGGATACACTGGATGGAACCTTGGGTATAGGACTCAGAAGAGTATCGCGCGGTGTTGGTGGAGTTGGAGACATCATTTTCGTTATCAACGGGCTACTGGCTCGTGGTGGACTTGGATCTGCCCCAAGGTGAGGTAAGTTACCAGTTTTATCATGATGATGGTGATGGTGATACTCCTTCCGAACTCGTTCCTCCTTGGACTTTTTCCTCTTCTTTTTCTTTTCCTTCACCTTCTCTAGGACTGCAGTTGGAGTAGAAGGTTCGATGCTGTCATTGTCATCAGTGAACCTGAATACATCGTGATCGTGATGTTCCCCACCAGGTGGTTTGGGGGAGGACGGTAGACCGAGTAGTTTAGCTTCGATTTCTCTTCCAGCTTCCGCCAAATCAACGCTATTTTCGTCTTCAGGTTGATGTCGTCGCTTCTTCTCCTTCTTCCTCTTCTCTCGTTCGACTTCTAGGACCGGGCTATGAGCACCATCACTGTCTGAACCATATGTATTTTGAACCGGAAGGTTATTGAGTCTGTTGAAGAACCTGTTGGGAAGATCATCCTCCTCGGACAGCGGGCCAAAAATATCTTCCATCCTCTGTGTATCTCTGCCCTCCTGTCGATTGAGTCTTTTTCGTCGAGCCTTGGCTTTCTCTTCGCCGTTTCGTTCTCTTCGTTTTTCCTTCTTATTCCGTTGTTTCTTGTCAGCATGCATTCGGTCTTCAGAGCTTTCGATTATGGGCTCTGTAGTGATGCTGCTATCTGTTGTCACAGCGTTTGACTTGCCCTTGTGATCCATATTCTCAGGCATATCCAGTTTGGACCCTTCCTCGCTAGATATAGAATTCTTCTGTCGTTTCTGTTTCTTTTTGTGTGACTTCTTTCGCGATTCTCTCTCGTGATTATTGACCGAATGGTTCATGTGGAATGCTACTGGAAGTCTCTCTTCGTCGTCCGATGTTCTTGGTTCCTCTTTTATGGTCGCAGTGGTAAGAAGAACTGAGGACTTCATTGAGCTCTGCTTTTCCTCAGTATCCGCGAAACCCAGGTCCACATCACTTTCGGAAAATCGTTCAGTTTTGACTTTACGCATTTTGGTATTGAATTCGTCTTCTTCGCTGGTGTCGGAGTGAATTCGAGATCTTGAACCTTTCCTAGACAATGATTTGGCTCGAGCTGAATCCGATTCCGACGTCCCCTCGTCTTCAGTCATGGCTTTACTGCTCGCAGAGTCTCCGTCCCACGATGTACTCTGTTTCTTCTCCTCTCGTCTCGCCCGACTCTGTTTCAACTGTGAGAATTTATCTTTGAGACGGACTTGTCTTTTCTCTTCTTCTAATTTTTGCATATTTTTTGTAGAGCGAGCTTTTACCTTGTCATACATACTGATATAAGCTGGCTCATCGTCAATTATATCAAAGATCGAGTGTTTCTTAGGTTCGTCACTATCGGTATCAGTAGCTGAAGTATGTCGAATCCTCTGCATTTCAGGCGTTGATAGCATACCGTTGTCACCGTCGCTGTGGATCACCAGCATCGATTGACTATCCCTGTTGTGATGAGTAGCAGGTTGATCGCTGGATTCACTTGTTCTTGATAATTCCAATCGATTCAGAAATTCTTTATCAGGTTCATGAGAGACTCGAGGGCTTCGTTCTCTGTTTTCTTTTTCCGTACGTTCCGATCGGCTCTTCTTACGCTGCTTTTCTTTTCCTTCGCGATTTTCTCTAGCCTCGCGACTTTGTTCCTTAGATAATTCACAATGAGCCGTGTCTCGAGTTTGACTGTCCCTGTTGTCTCTGCTGTCTCGACTTTCTCGGTTTTCTCGATTCTCCCGATTTTCTCGAATCTCGCGATTTTCGCGAATCTCTCTGTTCTCACGATTTTCACGATTTTCCCGATTCTCTCGGTTGTCTCTGCTGTCTCTATTGTCTCTGCTATCTCTATTGTCTCTATTATCTCTGTTTTCTCTATTTTCTCTATTTTCTCTATTTTCTCTAGTAGCATCTCTGGTAGTATCTCTATTATCTCTACCGTCTCTACTGTCTCTATTATCTCTTATATCCTGCTGTGCAGTTGGCTCTCTGTTCTCACGACCTTCCCTGCTTTCTCTACTGCCTCTATGCTCGTTTCGATGCTTTCGGTCTTCAGACTTTCGATTTTGTCTCGGTCTGTCTTTACTGTCGCGTCTGTGTTCCGATATCCTCATCCGTTTCGCTTCATCTTCGGGACCGTCCTGCGAAGATCCTCGACGTTTGGTGATGACTGGGGCTGGAGAGGGTTGCAGTTGGGACGGCAGATGGTGATTTTCGGTCACCTGCCTCCTGTCCTCGCGTTCCCTCTTCTCCTTGTCTTCCCGTTCGCGGCGTTTCTCCCTCTCGATTTTTTCTTTCTCTCTCCTTTCCTGGTCTTCTTTTTCGCGCCTTTCTCGTTCTTCACGTTCTTTTCGTTTTTCTCTTTCGTGTTTTTCTCTATCCAACTTTTCCTTTTCCTCCTTTTCTCGCCTCTCTTTCTCCATTCGTTCTCGTTCTTCTTTCTCCTTTCGCCGCTCACGTTCCAAACGATCTTTTTCTTCCCTCTCACGTCTTTCTTTTTCTTCTCGGTCTCGCCTCCTTTCTCGTTCTAATCTTTCTTTTTCTTCCCTCTCTTTTTTACGGTCTTTTTCGAATCGTTCTCGTTCCTCTTTCTCACGTCTTTCTTGCTCTTCTTTTTCTTTTCTCAGGCGTTCCTTATCCTGTTTTTCTCTTTCCAGACGCTCGTGTTCTTTTCTCTCTCGTTCTTCTCGTTCTCGCCTTTCTTTTTCTTCTTTTTCTCTTCGTTCTTGCCTGTCCCTCTCCTCTCGTTCTCGTCGTTCTTTTTCGACCCGTTCTTTATCAAGCCGTTCTTTTTCCCGCCTTTCTTTTTCTTCCTTCTCTTTCCGTTCCTGGCGTTCTTTCTCTTCTCTTTCACGTTTTTCTTTCTCTTCTCTTTCCTTTTTTTCTCGTTCTCTGGTTTCTCGTTCTTCTCTTTCCTTTCGTTCCCCCTCTTCTCTCTCTTTGTTTTCTTTTTCTCTCCTCTCTTTTTCCTCACGTTCTCGCCTTTCTTGTCGTTCTTTTTCTAGCCTCTCTTTCTCCCATCTCTCCTCTTCTTTTTCTCGCCTTTCTCGTTCTTCTCGTTCTTTACGTTCTTGGCGTTCCTTTTCTTCCTTGTCCCTCCTCTCTTGTCTTTCTCGTTCTTCCTTCTCCTTTTCTTTCTTATCTTTATCGTCTCGGTCCCTTCTTTCATGTTTGATCTCCTTGTTCTCTTTCACTTCTTTGTTATGATTTTCTTGTTGTTCCGTGTCATTATTACCAGAAGGATGCAGCCTTTCGTCTTTGTCTTCCTTATCCCTTTTCTTCTCTGTGCCGCTATCATCTTTACGCGACCTTCTCGAGGTGTCCTTGCTCTTACTATGCCTGGAATCTCTGCTGTCTCTGCTGTCCTTACTGTCTCTACTATCTCGGCTGTCTCTGGAGTCACGACTGTCTCGACAGTTACCACCGTCTTTTCGCAAACGAGCTCTAGGAGTTTCCGCTTGGCTCGTGACGGTCGAGGATATTTGACAAGTCGTCGTAGCCGTGACCAAGGTTACGACCGCGGGGCTTGTGCACAAACTGGTACTGCTTCCAGTTCTAGCTGTTCCGATGCTAGGTTGTATAACTATGCTACTTATGCTACTGCTGCTGCTGCTAAGACTATTAACAGATACACTGCTGTTACTGCTTACTGCTGCACTTACGCTAATAACGCCCGTCGTAACCGACACTGGCGGTAGTTCAGGGCTAACTGTTTTTACTGTCGCACTAGGAGTGATTGGGGTAATAGGTACGGGGTGCACACAGTTATGAATGGCTGTTCTCGAATCAGTCTTTTGTGACGGAGACACTGTCAGAGTGGTCGACGTAGCACTGACCAAAGTGGTGACCGTCGTTGTAGGCTGGACAGGTGGATGACTAGGAAACGGATACTGCAATCCAACTTTCCCCGCATTACTGACCAGGCTACCGGCGTTCAAACTAGATCCAACTCCACTAACACCAGTGAATTCCCTGGGTTCGTACTTTTCGTTGAAATTCTCAAGTCTTTTAGAGTCCTCGTCGAAAACGCTTCTCTTAGCTAACACAGACTTGACAATATCAGACGGTTGCACTTCGTGTAGATCCAAATCCAACAGTTTATGACGAAACCTAAACCTCTCCGAGGTCGTATCCAACTTGGCAAGGGCGTCACCACCCGCAGCACTCAAAGCCCTAGATCCTGACCATTTCTCATACTTTTCATCCAGGGATCTAATCCTCTCCTCCAAGCTAGGTGACTGCGGTGCCGTTTCACTATCCGAGCTCGTAGGACTGAGACTCAGATATCTCGGAGGTGGTGAGGCTGGCGGTTGAGGCGCAGCTCTTGGACTAGGAGGTGGAGGTAGTGCCGGGGGACTGGCCACCTTAGCAGGTTGAACAGTGGGTGTTCGACTGCTGTTATTGTTGTTGTTCATCATTTGCGCTGCAAACCTAGGCAACGGTAACGAGAGCGGTCCGTCGTGACTTCTTTCTCGAAACCTCCGCGGTTCACTAGGCACCAAATTTTCAGGTCTTTCATCAACCAATGGAGTTCCTGGCCGCGAACCATCGTGGTGTTCGTGATGCCTGCCAGTGTCCCTCCTTCGCTTGCATGGTCCGGGTCCTCCCCTTCCCTCGCAGCTTCCACGCCGTGTTCCATGATGTATCAGGGCCTTGCTTTCGCTGACCCTTCGAACGTCCATTCCCTTCCTCCCGGAATGTGAAGTGACCAGAAGTGAGGCCAGTTCCGGCTCGTCATCCTCGCACATGACAGCGTTGTCCAGCTTTATCCGTTTCTTAGGGGTGAAACTCTCGTCCCCGCTACTGTGGCACTCCTCTAGTTGTTCCAAAAGTTGCGATCGTTCCTTTTGAAGGTGCCTGATGTCAGGTGGAGGGAGTAGCGGCGGTGGAGGGTTTGGTGGTTCCACGCTAGTCACAACACTTTGTACAGTGTGACGACGAGGAGGTGGACAATCGTCGTCGGGCAATTTGGTGTCCCCTATGGAACCAGCCTCGTAATCGTCGTGACTGGCCCCACTGCCTTGACTGAACTCGTCGTAGCTTCGAAACCTCCTTGGATTTGGTTCCACGTAATCGCCCTCGTAGTACGTATCGGTCTGATACCGCCTCGTGCTTCTAGATACAGCCGTTGGATGAGCAGGACTGGCTCCTGGGGTACTGCTACCCCCGGGTGTCCGAGTGTAGCTCGCCGTCCGAGCTCTGGGTGGTGTTTCGTAGCGGGTAAACCTGCTACCCGCATTGGGTACTGTGACTGCAGATTCAAAGCTGCGTTCTCTGCTGTAACAAAATCAATGAACGAATTTTATTTTTGTCCGAAAGTAAAACAGATGAATTCTTAATTAAACGATGATGAAAATTGTTGCTAAAAATGATATAGAATTTCAGGAAATACACTCACGTTGGTTCGAATGCCGCCGCAGCGGCAGGCCTAGTGTCCCAAGGTCGTTCGCCAGCTATCCCCTGACGTTCAAGATGTTCATAAAACGCCTCCTGACATTCTCGCGATGCAAAATCGACCTGGAGTCTACGTCCACGAAGAACAGCACCCCGCATCTCTTTCACTGCAGTTTGAGCGCAGCTTATTTGCTCGAAGAATACGAGAGCGTGACCCCGTTCCCTGTCCATGGCGACTTGTGTTATTGGTCCGAATTGATGAAACTGCATGTTGATGTACTTTTCGGACATACATTCTGTGAAAAGTAGAGAAATTCGTTATTTTATGTTGTTATTTTGCAATAAAAAGTCGTTTTCGATGATTTTATCGTATTTCACCTCCGATTCCATCGACCCAAACGCATGAGGTGGGCATAGACTTGCCGAAGCCTAGTTTTATCCTGTTCGCGCCAAGATGTTCACCGTCCATAGTCCGCATGGCCTTAACGACGCTGCTGATATCGGAGTATTGGCAGAAAGCGTAGCTCGATACAGCCCCCTGTTTCTTTATGTCGATTTCCTGCAAAATAACAGGACACTAAAATCAATAAACGCGTACTATACGAGTACAGGTTTCATCCAGTTTATATATTTTATACGCACAATTATCTCCCCGAATGGTTCAAAGTGTTTCCTCAGCTCCGATGCCGTGACGTCCTTTTCCAAATTGCCGATGAACAACGTCCTCGTCGCCTTTGGGTGATATTCGTCGAGTTCAGCCTCGTACGGCCTGAACTCATTATCCTCAACGTCGTACCCCTGGTAGGGTCCGACCTCGATTTTGCACCCGAAGAAGAGCTTGTCGTGGGATACTTCCAACGCCTTTTCAACATCTTCGGGCTTTTTGAAGCAGACCAAGGCGTAACGATCGCCAGCGGCACCGACCACCTTGACCCACGTGACTTTACCGTGTTTTTTATACTCGTGAAAAAGCCCATCTTTCAAGGAAGTGTCGCTGCTGCGTGCTGGCAAATTACGTACGCAGATAGCCAGCGGTCTTCTGTCCTCCGTAACAGCGTTACTACCTCGATGGGGCGAACTGCTTGGTGAACTACTACCCGCGGAACTGCTACCGCCGGAGCTTCCGCTCCGACTGCTACTGCTGCTTCCCGATCGGCTCGAACCGCTCGGCGAACTGCTTCCGCTCCTCGATTTTCGCCGCTGTTTTTTATGCTGGGTTCTTCCGCCGCTTGGTTCCTCGTAGGCGTCGGTTGTCGCCGGGGAGGGTGGAGGGGGTGCGGACGTGTATCGGGATGTTGCTGACTCGTACGATGACCAGGACGAGGGGGCTAGGCTACTGCGATGACGGTCTATGTGCGGAGGTGGTGGCCCAGCTGCGTACGGGCCCGTTCGCGGGTATAGCCGATCCCTCGCCCTGGCTGACGTCACGTGATAACCGCTGACCGGGGGAGGTCTACCGCGAGGAATGTAGCCTCCAGGATCGCCGGCAGATTCTGGCATACCGCCACCGCCGCCGACACGATTTCCTCTATCGCTCGCGTAGAAACCCACGTGGGACCCACGCGGCTCGAACTGGACTTCTCCGACTGGACCTCCAGCGCTACCAACGCCGGTTCCATGATCCTCCGAGCTTCTGAACAAACGATAATTGGATATATTTTACTTTGGGTAAAAAAAAACATATCGAGAAAGTGGAATTACAATTGAGGTCACACATTCGTCGATTGTATTATCAGGACAGAAATGAGTGATGTACTGTCAGGCCTGATACGCGTTGGGGGCTAGGAACTCAGAAAATGTTTCATTCCATAACGCTGGTGTAGAAGCATGCGATTGCACAAAACTTTGAGTATTACATGTTGTACGCTGATTGCAAGAGATACGCTTTCTTAGAGAATGTGTTGAAAAAAATATATATATAGAAGTCCAAATTACGTCTGGATTATTTTCGAGTCCCGACATACGTTGAAAAAAAAAAGAAAGAAATTATTATCGTGTCTTCGGAATTCCAAGTGTTTCACATCACTGGCGCCCGGATTGCATATGTTACATATGCATATCTGTTGGAAATCTATACCACATATTGGTGTTTGTTATTTCTGGCATATGTTACGAAAGTACCTTAGAAAAGATTGCCGCAGTGTATAGACTGAAGAAACAAATAATAATCAAGATAAACGTCGTCGTCGTATGAAATATTTGATACAAATCATGAAAAAAAAAAAAAAAATCACCTGGAAAGTGGTGACCGACGTAGCTTTAATTTCGATTCGTTTTCACGTTGTAAATCGATTGTGATTTGGCAGAGTTTCCAGTTATGCATCCCTCCATAGGTGTAATTAACGTAACGTTGTAAATCAGGCGATCGAATTTCACAATCATGCTCCAGGTGTGATACCTTACCGAACTTCGTTATCACATATTCGAACACGTATTCGATACCACGTGCATCATACGTGCAGTATATTTGCACCGAATAAACACGTCACACGCGTGGGTGAGGAATCGTCTCGATATTCACGGCTTCTCGGTACAATTGTAATCTTATCCGTTCAGAAAGAATGAATGAAGAAAAAAAAAAGAAGAAGAAAGACGCATCACACGCGAAGTCTGACCTTTCACTTCGCAACAGACATCGTATTATTAGAACCGTTTTATTATTTCAACCACAAACATAAATTTTTATATTTTTTATTATTTCAAAATTTCTACGCGATATTTTAACAACATCAGATCCATCGTTAACGCCATATTGTTTGAAACAAAAGACCATCTCACGCGTGACCATTGTCTACCGCTCACTGCGCACACGGCCGAGCTGCGATCTACGGTCATATTACAATGAACGTATTTTCAATGTATTCGTCCGTTTCCTCTATATTCCAGGATCATAACGATATTCTTTGTAAACGGTAGTAACAGACAATATAAAAACGTATGTTGAACGTGTAACTCGCGACGCAACGCGATGTTGATAACAGTTTCCGGAAATGGTACGTATCGTGTAGAACACCGATCACGCCGATTGCATCGAGAGCACTGAGGCACAGTGAGGACTGAGTGGCCGAACTGGCGTTGGTGCGACATCGCGAACGCCACGACAACCGCATGAGTCGGCCGCCGCTATGCTCTGTCAGCCACAATATTTTCCCCGGTGTTACGTATGCGTTGAGAGAATCCGTTCTGTGCCTCTACGCCGCACACTCACTCATCAATAGGCACGACGACCTGTCGGTGTTATCACCAACCGAGTACCGCGTGAGACCGGAGCACCGTCGATCGTGTGCGCAACGCGAGGATCATAACCAGCTGGACAAACGACCAGTTTAGGATTCATCGCGGGATTGATGCAGGACACCTAAAAGATACTTTAGTTACTTCGACTACTAACGTTACACGTTGTTGTTTTATGTTCAGGGACGGCAATGACGTCGCCTAGAATGGCGATAATCGCAGGCTTATATAGTTCGATACATTCGTGATTAACGCTCGCGATATTCTCGTCTTTCGTGCTTCGTATTATCGTGTTTTTCTTTTTCCTTTTTGTCACGCTACACAGAATTGTTGAATAATTTCTGAGCAAAGTCTGAATACGGCACGTACCATCATCGGAAAATCGTGACTTGGTCATCGTTGTATATGCTTCTTTCCCGTATTTTTATCCAACATTCCTGAGGTACGTACCGTGATATATATGACCATGAGACACTGTCATCGATGTTTAAAACATCGTAGAAAAAAAAAGGATTGCAGAGAAGAATGCCAAAGTGATTGAAATTTCACGCTATTTTCCTGTTTCGCGAGTCGCGTTAACGATCGTTGCTTCGCTCCTCGAGTTTCCATGCGGAGAGGAAAAAAAAAAATCGAGAGAAATTGAGGACTGAGGTTGCCCTTTGAAATACGACCCTAACGATCGGTAACCCGTTACGGCGACGGCTTTAACCATTTAGCTTTGAAATTTGAAGTTCACGATCCGCGCAGTTACGGGAATACCTACTCGAAACACGACGAGTGATGAGGTGGACGAGGGTAAACTTTCACGTTGAGTGGTACCATTCAAGTTGACGAGTAATTGCTGCGCACATAGTGGTTATAAACGTCAGTGTCTACAACACACAACGTACTATGGACAAGTACCTGCTGTACTGGCTTTAAAAAAAACCTCGTGCGATAGAGGAGATAAAGGTGAATTACATAGTAATAATAGGTATTCGAGAAACTGAGAGATCGATTTCTTTCTCGATAATTTATTTTTACTTCTCCGATCGGCACTTTTATACACCGTAAAGTATCTCAGCCTCGCCTTGGTCTTCAATTACAAGTCAAATACGCACGGAGATAAACTCACCGAACCCATATGTTATAAATATATCTAATAAACTCGTCACTCTTGCGAGATTAACACCCATTATGGAGGTCGGGAACAGCAGACTGTCAGGGCGAATACATATATATGTGTTCATACTAATTGCGCATAAAATTACTGACGGAAGAGTCATTGTACTCTCGATGACCCGCCCCATGCAATAGTAATTGATACACACATGGCTTTCGAACAAAGGTTAATCGCGCAGATTTTCGTTCCGAATCCAGATACTCCGACATTGTTATCATCGTATCATTATAAATCATTGAGAAAAGCAACATCAGCATTCCGATCGCGAAAGTGTTATATTCGGCGATGTTATCCGCATGTGGGTTTCAACCTACTGCGTACATCAATTTCGATGATTATGCTCGAACAAACTGATCAATATGATCGTCGTTATCTATATTCCCTCAGCGATGACGAATAACGCAATCGTGTCTATTCCATGTGTATTTTTTTCCAACCTTGATACAGTTTGAACAATTGGTCGGTCTTGGTATATCCTAACATAAACCATAGCTACACCAACTATAGTTATATGTCGACCGATTAGTAATTTATTTTTTACCCAAGTCATGGTTATCAAACGTGGAATGCTTATGAGTTGAAGCCCGTCAAATTTCCTCGCATTATTCCAGTTAATTGAGTTACGACGGTTCTTCAAAGTAGAAACGCCAACACCGGCATAATTTCGCGATAGAAAACTTCTTGGTGGTGCGTTACGTCACAGAGAAAAGGCATGCCGAGGTGAAAACCACCCAACGCAACAAACAAACTTGTTATAAATTCTCGTTCTATTACCAAGGGCGTATTGATAACAAAGCAGAACAATAATTACATCAAGCGAATTGTTTGTTGCTGCGAAATCGTCCGAAGCAAAAACAACCGTGAGCAAAATTGGCTTCTATTGCTCGTTCGGTGCGTTATGTAATATCCATACATACATCAATATCGTTACGTGATCTGCACACGAAAATCTACACACAAAAGCATTCCCTATTGAATTCATTTAATTACCAACATTCAAGAACGATAAGGTCAACCGTAGCGTTTTATCATTTATTTATAAGAGCATACAATCAATGGCATGGTATTTCCCCCGAAGACCTTGACTGCACGAACGAGTGGGTATATATTCTGGATTATGGTCCAAACATTCGACGCAGGACGACATGTTGTGAGATTCAAAACGCGAAGGTAATCCTCGCCATTTCACAAGAATACGAGAAGACTGCTGCAGGTGGTCGCAACGCAATTACTTCTATTTTCCATAACGTTCGCGATAAGTGAACGTGCCTGTGAATCTGTCGCAAGAAGATAATAAACGTATAGGTACAATCTATACCGCCAGATTAGTCTTTCATTAATTTATGCAAATAGCACAAAATCGCAAGTATAGCGGTGGAAATGCAACGTGATTATCGTGAGTAGACTCGGTGCCAAGGCGAGTGTGTGCAGCATGAACAAATACGTCAAGGCAACGTTTTGCTTATAAGTATAATCAGTCGCGATCATTTTCAGAGGCACGTTAGCGAATTGAGTCGATGCAGGTGGTCGTTTCGCTACCGCATAATCGCACTGGCCCTATTCAACTGGCATTGTCAGTGCAAATCTGCTACACACAGCTGACTATCTGTTCACCGTTCAAACCGACCGCTCGCCGACGAAACATCCTTTCGTATATCAAAACGAATGACTACGACTCTGTGTAATGATGACCGGAAGGTGCGCTTGGAATTGAAATTGCCTTTTTTTTTTCTTCATCCATTGTTTTCGCCACATACGTAGGCTATTATGCTACGTGGATGCCGGCTATTAATCCTATCCGGAGAATCGATTACGGAACAAGTATTCAAGCCGTTATTTTATTTTTTTTTACATTGTTATATTTAATTTTTACGTTCTTGGTTATCCGTCGTCGGTTTCGAAAGACGGTTGATTGTACACGAAGCGAGATATCATATTCACCTTGGCTCCTAGGTATGAAGGAACGTAATGAGCATATGACGAATGGCATTGCGAGCAGAATGCGCAATTTTCGCAATTAGTTTTATCGTTCAAGATTGGACATCGCTAGGAACGAGCAAACTCGCGTACGTGTAATATCGTCGATAAAAATATCGAACGGAAGGCCCGCTGACGTAATAACGAAATGAACAGAATAAAATGAAAATAACAAATAAAATTGGTGCCGATGCCACGTAAGTTTTTACAGTAGCTACACCAACACAGCACACGTGACATTAATAGAATCATACAACAGTACAAGACCTCGTGTTACACATGTGTGACCGTGGGTCATGGCAGCCGATGCGATAGCTTATCACGTTTTATTTTATTTCATTTTTTTATACCCACTGGGATAAACCTCGGTGATCGTTAGCGCACGCGAGGGAATGAGAATTTATGTACTGAGCATAATCTAATTTTCTTTAAATAGACACGTTAAAACGGCGAAGCGTATAAAGTGACCATCAGAGATAACTGCGATCGCCTTGGGGGAACACGTCTTGCGTAAGCCGTCTCTCTTTCCTAAAAATTTCGTTGAGTGTAAACTAAAACCGATTATTCACGTACCGGGTCAATTGAAAGTCAATTAAAACGAGTGACGAAAAATTCCCATTAAAACCCGAGTCACTCGGATTTCAAAATTTCATACATTTACAGCAGTTGTAACACGCGTTTTATTGCTCGACGGAAGTCCGTGGTCCGTTATCAGTCTTGAGGAAAATTAACTTGCGGTTGTTACAGACATGTGTGTTTTTTCTCGGAACTAAATACGCATGCGATGTACTTCACAGCCAATGTCGATAACCGAGTCGATAAATCTTCGAGATTAAAATCCGCGAAGAAGCATCCTAAAAATAGAGAATTACTTAAAAGAAAAAAACACTTTGCGAAAAGTACTAAAGTCCCGAGTGAAAACTTTCAATAGGATCCTCGAAGGGCTTAAATCCTACGTTCTGTGAGGTTCTGTGTCACGTGAAGAGAATCGACAACTTCACACACCCACGATAAGATATAAATCTACCCAATCCGGCGGATTAATTCTCACACACCAAAGACTATTTTTCCATTTACAATGGATATCGATATGTCGCAGTTCGTCATTGAATTCGTTATTTTCGTAGCTGTGAAAAAAGAAGAACCTGTACGATCTGTGGTAGGGGATGGGAAAAATTAAGGCATTAAATACTCACCTTTGATACTTACCCGAAGAGTGGATATCGAGCATAGTATCCATTTCGTATTTTGTAAGAAACTCAGATAATCGCACGATATTTTAAAGGGATTTTATTTTAGAATAGTCGGAGTCGTATGACACAATAATCCAATCCACTGTATTCCAACACTGCATCCAATACGGTATTCTCTTTGGGTAGTGGAAATTTATTTCACCATCGTCACAGAGCACCAAGAAAACAATTTTCTTTATTTTTTGTTTAAACTTCTTCAAGATCACAGTACAGTTTAATTTCACTTGATTCACTGTTTAAAATATTCATTATTTATTTCACACTTCCAGCATCGTTCATCCAGCTCCGTTCCTCCAGCAGCAGCTCTGTACCAGACTCTCGACGAGAAGATTACTGTTATCTGACATTAGATTTCAAATTGTCGATGGTAAGCCACAGATCGTACTAAAAGATAAGGACGACCTCTACTCTACTCGTACACGACGTCCTGCAGTCGGTCGCAGATCTGAGATATTTTATCCAATCGTTGGAAATTTGCAGGATCTGAATTGCCTACCTCAACATAGATTGAAATGAGGCTCTTAAGTAACGAGAAGGTCGCTCGAGGTACGACATGTCATCCGCTACAAAACAAACTACGGTCCACGGACATTACATGGATGGTCGACGAGACACTTCGAAGGTCGCGACCTTAGAACTACGCACGGTGATTCCTGCTTTATTCCGCATACATGTAACGTACCTATATCATTAGAATGACTTTACAGACAGACAAATGGGCGTCTGTCCAACTACCGCCTCTCCGTAACTGGTCCCTGACAATATACATATAAACCGAGTAAAACCTAGCCGTGAATGAGACGTAACACGGTGACGTAGGGGCTAGCATTATTCAATTATACATACGGCCAAGTTGAACCGTTCCGTATAGCCGTATATCGACGATTTAAGTAACCCTGCTATCGCCCGAATGTGAATACCAAATGAAATCAGTATTTCGTATTGACATACGAACGTAGTTTCGACACGGACAACAGGATGCGAGGGGCTATCCACTCCAATTTTTAGTGTACAAGTGACTTCCAAAGACTTCCAGGAACTTCCATTTCAGTATTATGAGAAATTCTTTGAATTCTAACCGAAGAATACCAAAGACTTCTAAAATGAGTGTACGTAGGACTTCCTAAGTGAATAAAGTCCTAAGCCCCTCGACAGGAACGCCGTTGACTTTATAGAAATGTAAAGATTCTGATTGTAAGAAATATGATAAAGTTGGAAAGTAAATGAAAAATTGTTATCGTATTGTATTTATTGAGTAAACACGTTAATCGCTTCTCCGAGTGCGGATATAAGTGCAATGGGTACAACATACCCGTGATGGGAAAAATATTATTACAGTATCCATACATTTCGAGACGACAAACATGGGATTCTTAGAAAAGTATGAATACGTTATTAAGAAAACACTCCGTGTTACTGTAACCTCGAGAAATATCTCCACGGAAATACCCTGACAGACAATATTGTTAATTGAACCGCTAGCTAGAATTTGACGTAGCATCCGGTCTATTTGTGGACAAGGTTTTTATCATTTACGGTAGATACTAAATTAAGGGGAGCCTGTACTCCATTTTTACACGGAGTGGGACGCCTCCGGACGTTTAAGGCAGTACAGCTAAATTCTACATCCAATTCAGGACAAAAAACACAGAAAAACATTTTAGTTTGACGCAAGAATCAAGAAATGGCAGTAAATAGAGGCAATTAAGTATCTGATGGTCCAACGAAATGTTTGTTTGATTCAGATACTTCGGATTGATTAGATCAGAGAAACATTTGATTGGCCCAAAAAGATGTTTATTTGACCCAAATAAAGATTTCTCTTCGCCGATTCAGTCAATTCAACTAAGTTTTCTGAATTTTTATTACGTCCTCCATTCGTATTTGCATATGTAGAATTCAACCGTGCATCTATTTTCCGCGTTTGAAATCGTGTACTTAGATATTCGTCGACCCCCTCTACGTTGTAGCAGACATTGGACAGGAATTGATGGCCTGAATTAGAACGTTGAAAAAAAAATTCCATTCGTATCTTGCAAATCATCATTACGCGCCTACCTTGTATTCATATAGTCTCGAAAAACAGACTCTTTATTGTTCATCGAAGTTTTGTCAAGTGGTAGAGGATTAGTTATCCAAGATAAACGTATTGACCTTGGTGCGTATCCAGATACTGTGAATACACTTTGCGACGCACAAAGTACGCGTAGACAGATCTTCGAATCGGAATCTCTCTTACAATCAGTCATACAGCATGATCAGTGATTAGTCATTAGTAATTCAATTTTTTGTCACGAAACTTGGATGAGAATGTGAAAAGATGTGTAAGTAAAAATGATTGTTCGACATACCCGTGAGTGGGAAACCTATGTTGAAGATGCTGTGGCTCGTAGTACTGTGTTGTGAGGGCTCTCTCGTCCAGGGTGTGCTCCGTGGCGTGAGCCTTCGCGGCGGATTTAATGTCCATGAACGCAACCGTCGCGGAGGCACCCCCGGTGCTCGCCGAGCCGACGTTACCAACGCCGACGCCACCGACACCGACGCCTCCGCCCTCGCTCCCCTCACCGCCGGAGCTCCCATCGACGGGGCATTCTTCTCCCCGTGGCAGCAGCTTGACGCTTTGTACGCGTCCATACCTGAAACGAGCGGATAGAAGGCTTTAAATATACGTCATCAGAGATTCGCTAATCAAAGCATAATTGACCTTACAAAGGTCGACGGTGCTGACCACGTCTCAAATATCCAATCGTTTTAATTTTGTTAGTAAACAAAAAAAAAAACACGGACACCTGCAAGTTTATGATTTATAAACTCTGAGGAATCATGTTTTTCAGTCACGACTCGGTCGATGACTATTGCTTTCACCTATGGAACCCACGGACAAAAAAAAAATCGACCGGGCAACCGGGAATCAGATTGACGATCGAGGTGGGAGAAAGGTTGCAAAGAAATGGTGCGCGCGTGTCATATATTACAAAATGTCTAAACGCTGATATCACTAGCGATTACGTATGCAAGACTTATCTACGTTGCTCTCATCGGCATATATCCATTATTCAGTAATTCAATTTTGTAAAAATAAATTATGCGGTCATATATGTATGAGGAAAGTATCGTAGATCCAAATAAAGATTGCCGAGGCTACTTCCGGACAAGCATTTGAAACATTTTAAAGAATAAACAACGAATTAATGAAGATGTATGAAATTAATTAAAAGAAACGTGAGGCGATTCTAATCTCAAACCCATAACTACACGGACGGACGTGAGTCTCGTGTGCGAGGACTTGTCTTCGAATATGAGCGTTTTAAGTGCATCCGGAGGCTGGCGTTATCGTGAATTACTGTGTGGCATACACCGAAGCTTGCTTCGACCTAGCAAGGACGATTCCGAAGTATGAAGGGAAAAAAGAAGAAGTAAAAAAAAAGTGCCGTAAGGCCGGTGTGAATAAATCCTCGGTAGACATAGGCTCTTCGGTGCAACCCCGTGTGTGTGCAACATCAAATAAACGGTAAAAACAAAGCTATAAACAGTTTCAGTCATCCAGCACGAGAGGGAGAGAGAGCATCTCGCGTTGGAAGCGTCTAGCGAAAGATATCACAGTCGAAATCTCGTATGATGTATGGGTGCTGCATCGCCTGGACTCTGTGTCCGAGGCGATTCGGATAGAGGAGTTCGTGTAATTATCGACTAGAAAACGATCATATCCGTAACGTGGTCAAAAATTTTCCGTCTCCGTTTGGATCCATAAAGATAAAGATCCTCGGATGTTTTTGTCGAGAGGCCATGACGGGCCTGGCCAACCGGAGTAGGAGTGGGAATGAAATACGGATAAACAGAAGAGGATTAGCGGTGGGGATGGATGACGTCGGGGTGGACAGAGGCTCGGTGGAGATGGCGGCTTCGGGTCGAGGTGGAGGTGGAGGAAATACGCGCAGGCGCGGCATCCCGGGCAGCGCAAGCTTCGTCCGGGGAGTAGCTCGTACCTAGTCGCGGGAGTCGCACGTCCTCTCGTTCCGCTCTTACTATTTTCACATCATATTGCAAAGAAGATATTGAGTGTTACCGTTTCTTGGACTGAACCAGCAGAAATCAACAACACCGTTTTTAAGACCATTTTTTATACTGTATAATTTTGTTATTACAGAAAACATAGGCGGGGGTAAAAAAAAAGAGCTCGAAACGTTTATCGTAACTTCCCCAAGAGCGTTTTGGTTGACTGGAACAAGCCGTGAACCATGAGCTTAGTTTAATTGAATCAATAAAAAAGCCTTTCGCTCATTTTATCCTATATAAGAATTTGGATTGTATAATAGACCATAAAAAGAAAAAAAACACACACCCACGAAATTATGAATACTGTATCATCAATGAAGATTTTGAAGACAGCAACGAATTCGGATGCCTTAGTGTGCCATGTTATATAATTATTTATTGGATTACACGGAATGGCGGTCAGCGAAACAAGATGGGGTGGTGAGAGGCCAAGGCGTCAGCTTCGGATACTCGAGCTACCTATTTGGGCCCTATTCCTTTGGGAGAGATGAGAGATACCACGTTAGTGCAGGTGTTTCGTTGAATTACTCATATGTTTTATTACGATATAAAAAAAAATATTATCCATTGTATACGTGGCGTGGAGTGTGTCCCAACAATAGGGTTTTGTTTTTACCTCCGCACCCCGTTTTCATAAGAAATAATGCAACGCGTTGTTATGCGCAAGAGAATGAGAGGCTCTAACCGAGTTCCCTAAGCAACAGTGAAAATGGGGCTCTATGTGTGACACGGTGATACCGCGCCACGTACGGCAGTACGTCCGTCCACGTCCACGTCCACGTCGTCATCATCATCATAAGCCCTCGATTAGCCGTGGCCAGCTACCTCTGGCTCGGATCATCAGTGCGGCCGCCGGAGCCCCTTTTCTCACGCACGCAAGCGCGGCCGCGCACACAACTACCCTATACCTCTCTTCAGTGCGCACGGTTTACGCATCCTATACAACGACACGGACTACTGCCTACGGCCCACAAAGTTTTCAGGGAAGGGCGGGCAGCGGCGGTGCCGGTGTATAGCATAAACGCCACGATGGCGGGCTGGCGAGCGAGCCTACGGGCCACGCCGACCCACTCCACCCCGTCTCGCCCCTCTGTCGAGGTTGCCGTTCCTCGCCTCGCCTCGACCGAGGCCCCCACTTGGTTCCACCGAGGAATCTTACTCGGGGAAGACTCGCTCTCTGGCCCGCAATGGCGCGCGGGTAACTTACTTGCAAAAAGGCATTGGTTAGTGTGCTACTCGCAAACGTACCGGAGTCTAGGTCAGATGATGGTCTGTTTGAAGAGACAAACTACACCGTGGAGAGATAATTGGGAAAGTAGTAAGAGAATAAACAATTTGCCAAGAGAAAACTTTTACGGAGAATGGAAAAGTACCAAACATTCGGCGACAGTGCAGGGTCGTGTGAGTGAATTATTACAAAATCATACTTCCGTCATATAAAACTATGCAGTAAAACAGTAAATATTCATCGATTATTGATAAGGTTGCTTCGTTACTTGTACGGACGTGACCCGATGTCAATCGATCGCGGTACATACATTCAACGAATGAAAGAAGGAAAGGATAAATTCACAGTGCGAACTTACGATTCGCTGATCAATTATGCTCTGCTACATTCGGAGTTAGAAAAGCCTTCGGCAAAGAGGAAATCAATACTTGGTTGCTGATAGTTCTGAAATAGTCGGCGTGGAAAACCCATCACGTTCATCGCATACTAGTTGTCGATACGAGAATGATGTACGACACGAAAGCGCATCGATTTCTGCATCAATAAAGAGAGTATGATCCGGCAACATCGCTGGGTCGGGTTTCTGTACATAATTCTTTCGGTCAAAGGTAGCCGTGCTATCAGCCGACCATTAAAAGCCCGTCTTTCAAAGAGATAGGGCGGGCCTCCTGTGCTGATTTATTGCGAGACGTGAAAGAAAAGAAGAATCGTTGTAACCATAGAACGATATCTAGCCGAGTACAGAGTGTAAATTTAATATCGAGAATAGCCAGTGACCGAACGGAGACGTGACGCACGTTATCGTATTTCTATACCAGCGATGAAAACAAGGCGCTATCGTACCGAGGGGATCAGAGCTACTATCTGAGAGCGTGATAAAAAAAAAGTTAGCCCCTAGGATATCTAGCCGAGTTTAACCGGCCCAGAGCTACGAAACGACGACGAAACTGATGCGACGTGGCAACGCTGGTATGACTCAGCTCCACTCCTGGTTCCCCTCCCCGCCGGCGCTCGCCTCTGCACTCCTCTCTTTGCCATACCACCTTCCTCGCGCCGAATATCGTTCCTCCTGTCCCGCGGCAGAGACCCCCACTTCAAACTGTCAAGTTGTACTACCCCCTCTTTAAAACTGCCGCACTATCGCCTCCGTCGTTCTGGTGCGGCTGTTCTTTCCCCCATCGAATCATCGGTAAGACGAGCGTGCGAAGCGAACGCAAAAAGCTACGCGAACGAAAAAAGAAAGGAATGAAGAACAAAAAATAAATGAAAATAAAAACATCCAAACCACGACAAGTCTTGGATGCTATTGTATTTATATCTACCGGCAACAATTGAACGATCAGAACGCGCGGCCCGTGACGAAAGAAAGAGGAGCCGCGCGCGGTGTCAGCTGTGCTGCTAGTAATATGGCGTGTCGTTATACACATGGGGTATAAAGTTTTTCTCATTTCTATTTTTTTTCTTTTTTTTTCAATATCGGAGACCTTTCTCGGCTCGAATTATTCAAGATTTCAAAAACTCAGGTTGCCTTTTGTCCTCTCTCTGGCTGATGTACCCTCGACACGTTCACGTCCAACAGCATAACGCTATGGAGTAGATTTGGCAACAGCGCCGTTACACCTGCGACGCTCGCTTGTTCGTTTTGTTCGATTTTTGGGCTTCGTATAACCGCATTAAACCCGCCGTGGCGTTGGCACCTCGTAAAACATCGTCCGTACCTCGGACCTTTTCCTCGACTCGCGTGTTTCGAGTCAGGAACTTTATTAAACCTGACGACGACTGACGTGTTTTGCGATTCATAATGTTGTACGCGACACGAAAAAAAAGTCACGTAACGTATAGGTGCTAATAAAAACGGTAAGCGATGATCTCACGAACGGAGCCACCAAAATTTACTCATTAAACGTACCTTTGACTCTGTGGACGTGGTGGCTACGTACATACCATGTACCACTCCACGCTGTATAATAAGTGGATGGACGGGACCAGATGGGCCCTCGACATGGCGCGCGCGCGTCCGCCTATAAATGGATAACCTTGAACCACACGTACGAGGCTCGAGGAAAGGAGCAAGGGTCAGAGCTAGTTGCGTAATTTGTCACTGCTGGGGATCGTTTATTACGTAGAAAGTTGGACAAGTGTTCGAGGCGTGGGGTAGCTCGGGTCCCCCTGTTTTCTCGAATAACACGCGAGCATGCAAGAAAGCGAACAAACAAACAAACGTATGAACAAACAGATAAACGGACTATAATAGTACCGAAATAATTTGTCCCTATCCACCCCTCGGAGAGTGAACCTTATTCGATATAATTTCGTCGAAAACTGGGGGGAGGAGGAGCCATCGCTCCTGCGGGAGCTTTTGGTCTAATAATAATTTTACATCGTCAGTGTGCGGTACATCAGTTTTTATTACATTCAATCTCTCTCATGAAATATCGTAGAGAACGTCAATTCTTACTTCAATCATAATAAAGCAGTAATTTCCTGGGGGTTGTAGGAGAGGCGAAAATGCCGTAGTTATTCGCGTAGGAAGTCAGAGAAAGCTGTGTGTGCATTGCAACTGGAATACAAAAGCAAATATTGCAAATTTGTTGGGAAAACCTTGTCGTGGGTAAGGGACTCTGTGGAATGAAGGAAACAATATTATTCCAAAGGATGGAATATACGCCTATGTAAATACATCACATGAGTATAAAATATGTATAAGTACTACAAGCACATCTCAAGAACAAACTGTTTGTTCACACGTAGCAGGCATTTTTCTATATCCTCTTCAGGCACTTGAACGTACCACGTAACACAATACAACTCAACAAAACACTACACACACAACGAACTAAACTGTACTGCCACGGCTTGGCTCTTGAAAGGAAGACTGTCGTGGGGTTTCATCGTTATGCAAGACGCTACTTCTGAAGTGTGTACCTATAAAAGTTGGATTGAATAATGTAGGATATGGGCACGTAGAGACATTCTCTGGATATACCCTCAACCTTTCACACGAACTACGACCGCTTCGAAACTAGGAATTTGATTCTTTTGTTCACTCAAGCCATCGTGATATTTGCATTTGACCTGGTACAACGAATAAACTTTCAACCGTTGTATAATGGTTACTTATAACAACAAACAACCCTCAATAAAATGTATTCGATAGTTGGACGTAACCTTTCATTTTTTACCGCGAAACTGTACAAACGCACGATATGCTTTTCTACCTACGCTTACTAAGTTAACGGTGCAGCCATTCGACTTCTTTCGTCGATAAGTAAACGTACGCGTATGTAGTACGTGCGTAATTGTTACTCGATGCGTAACGCAACGCTGTAACCTTGATAAAATGTTAATCCACTTCGTTATCCGACTTTGCCACAGCTTCGGTTCATTCAGATTACGTACTACGTACTACGATGCTGCCTGTATATCCTGACCGCATGCATACGTATATCTAACGACTAAATTATTTTCTCTTGCGTCATTATCCTTCCTGTATACATTAAGCAGAAGCATAAGTTCACGTTTTTTGGGTTTACGAAATGCGATAATAAAAATACGTCAGCATTTTTAGTGTTTTATTTTCGTTGATCAATCGAAGAGATGTATTCGACGGAATTTAGGGTGACGTAATGTTGAGATTGAATGGAATGGAATAATTATTTAAATTGAAAACCAACTGTATTGTTCAGACAACACTGAGAGTCTGTGAGATAAATAAACTACGCTGGGCAATTTGAATAGACTGGCATCGCGACACCGCGACCCTCGCCATCCATAACTCCCGCGGCTGTCTCGTCTGTGTTTCTGACCCTAAAAATAGCGACAAAGGACGTTGGCGTTGTCGGTCTGCCGCTGCAACTCGGGCGGGCACAGAAGCCGGCGAAACGTGCGTCTCTAAGCGCCGCTACGCCCTGGCTCCTAGAGCTACGACGGGAACCTGTCTGACATCCCGCAACCAAAAATACTGGAAAAAAAACATCCCCTGCTACCGGCTAAAATAGCGACGTTACCAAACAGACGCTATGCATCTGCGACGGATGCTCACCACCCACCACGTACCAGTACGCGTAATAGAGTATTGGTTCGCCTCCAAGAATCTCCCAGCAGGATACTCGAGGTTTCGAAAACGAAGGTCCTATTTACACACGTGTATTCAGAAAAACAAAAACATTGTTAATAAGTCAAGGTGTGACTAGTCATCTTCGCACAGTCAATGAATTCGTCGTGGGACATTGAACTTGGATCGCCTATTTTTGATAGAATTCATTTCAGTAGCAGAAATTTTTGCCTTAGCCGGTGTAGAATCGGTAGATCGAAGATATCGCGTAGTTCAATCTATCCAAGTGGGTATGTCAACCACTTCAAGTCTGATGCATCGACGCTGCCCCATTGTAGTGGGTGTGTAAGTTGTTACTCCAATAAAGTACAAGCTACATTTTTGTTTACTTTGTTATTATTATTCGGAGGCAACCGGGCGTAGTCGATACCTACTACACGGTTAACTGACTACGAGTTTCTA
Source organism: Euura saliciscinereae (assembly GCA_018420115.1). Lineage (NCBI taxonomy): Eukaryota > Metazoa > Arthropoda > Insecta > Hymenoptera > Tenthredinidae > Euura > Euura saliciscinereae. Next base: position 26,429 of record JAFFZH010007531.1, on the reverse strand, counting down.
CTCCGATACGTGAAACCGGCGTATGCACGTATACCTATCGAGTTCAGGAAATAGGATGAAATAGCAGCAAAAGTATCGTCGCAATGCCAACGCGGAGGGAAGAAAATAAAAACAGTTATACTCCTACGTTTGCATTTCTCACTCTACTCGGTAGATATTCGATATACGGAAGTGGTACTTTCTCTGACTGTCGGTGTTACAAATTCCATACAAGTCTACCGACATCGACATGTGCATCGGGACCGGAGGCGCGTGTAAAGCGATATATCTCTTTGTAGATACGTCTCGATTCTTTTAAATGTGTTATCGTCGTCTGCACATCCCGTCTATTTCACTTATCACCTTATCGTTTGCAGGTCATATACAAGTATGTGTATAGTTCTGCGTAGTTTACATTCGTATCATCAACTGTGCAGATAACACCGGTATAATAAATACGTACCAACGAAATAAGACTGTGATATTTGTACTGCAATTTTCGAGGTACGTACAACGTGTGGAGGAATTTAGGAGGGGGAAAGGGGTTGAATTATTATCAATCATCTTAACGACCGTACGTGAACTATAATAGCCGTTGCGTTGTCTGGTCGCACGATAACTCAAGGTCAGTATTATGATACTCAGGGTACATCGAGTCGCGGTTATTTTGCGCGCAGCAAAAGTAAATAACAAAAGGTGATATGATTTATAGATCGGTTATAAAAACGAGTCACGAAAATTCATGTTGAGCTGAAACAATCGCTATCGCAGTCCTGAATTTCTTGGCTAACGTGTTTCTTTATGTCTGAGTTTGTCAGGAAACAAAACTTTGTCGCAAATCTCACGTCAGCTGACATTCGTAGGCCAAGGTTAAACCCGCCTTACGCCTTTGTCCCGCTTCCCCGTGTACCCTGAAACGAATTCGTTTATAACACACGAGGTGGGAGAGTCCGCCGTCACGACTTGGCAACGTTGTTATTATAAGTAAAATTAACTGGGTGTATCAAAAGTAACGAACCGTTGTCACCTCTCTACGTGCCAGATAACAGGATAAAACATTTTCCCATACCCGCAAGCTATTGCGTTCTGTCTTACTTATCATTTCTGTTAGCAGAGTATACATACAATACGTACTGTATAACAACCAGGAAGTGGTCCACTCCGCCTTGACAATTGTCATAGTGTGTAAACAATGAAGCGTTCTCCCCCTCATTTCAGAGCTCGTACTTTTTTTTCGTGAATTCCCCCCCCCCCCCCCCCCCCCCTTCTTCTTTCATTATGTACCCGAAACAATACAATCGAATAAATGAATGCATGTGGTTTCCGGTGTGAATTCTATGCGCCACCACAAAACCAGATATCCGATGTTGAATAGCACCGGAAGTTGACGCGATACATTTTGTCAATTTTATATTATTAAAGTAGTATACTACTGATCCGAGTATCGGTTATCATGGATTCAGAAAATGACAGTGTAAGCAGTCTACGATTCAAGGTCAGAAGAGTCGTACACTTGTGGCTATAATGAGGTATACCAGTCGATCATATTGTCATTAAAAAACATTTAAATAATGATTGACAGGTTTAGCCAGCTGTGTATTTCGGTCATTCAATATTTTAACTTGACAATAGGCAGAAAAATATTGTTGACACACTCTGTTAGACGTACGTTACACGTACGTACCGTGTATTATTATCTGACCCTCTTTATCTGTTATATCACCCGTGGCGCAGTAGTGTTTTACTGCAAATTCTCACTGATGCAAGTTTTGCGATGAATCATCGTTAATGAAAGAAATAATTCTCTACATTCATTCATTCAACGTGCGATAGTCTTTTTTTTTGTCTCCTTTCACGCAAGTTCACGTGTTCGTTGTACCGGAGACACGTGAACGATGTTGATTTGTTTTTTCAGTTCAGACCACGCGGTGTTAGACACAGATTGAACAAGAGATGATAGAATTTTAGCAATTAAAAAATTAATCAATCCAGCACGGAGACACAAGCTACAGATGCCGAGGCCTCAATAGATCGCGAAGGCGTATGATTGGCTGTTTAATTAAGGCAGTTACGTCTGCTTCGGCAAATGGAATAATCACACATTTTTAACCGTCAAAAAAACAAACTTGTTTTCGTTATTTTAGCTCGTCGAGCAAACCTGGTAAATCCAGTTCACAAAAATTAATCCTCGTAGATATCATAGGACCCGTCTGATCGTGAGATGTTTTGAAATCAGAATATTTGACGTAGCAGATAAATTTCGGGCGCTAAATAAGAAATAATGATGGCTAAGTATCTTATGAGATATCTTATTGGATAGGCGATGAGAAACTTGGGCACAAAAGTTGCAAGGTCAGTGTGAAATATTTTTATTTTTTCATTTCGAATGTGTGAAAAATATCGATAATGGGTCCATGAAAGTGTAGCGGTGGACAAAGAATCGAGTTTGCCAGAAATATGAAATATTTATAGGCGAAAAAAATGTATATATATATATATACTCACATATTGAAATTGGCGATAAGCAAATAAAAAACAAATAACGTTTGAAAGCAAATATTTTCGATTCCGTGCATCGCCAAGTCGTACTGCACATATTTTATGTACACACAGACATTTGCACACATCGTATACTATATGAATGTGGATAGAAATAACATAACGTCTAGAATTTTTGTCCCTCATGTATTTCGCAAGTATGAGAAAAGAAAAGCAAAAACAACAACACAGAAAAGAAATAAGCTAAAAATAATGTTCATCGACACTAATCTCGTAACATTCTCGCTTCGAGGGACTCTCACGTCACTGCAATCAAGGCTTATATTGCCTGTCGGTTGCCACATGACTTGCTACAATATAGATTATAGATTTAACCCATGTAACACCAAAGGTCAGACGGAATTGGCTCGCCAACCATGTCCAACCGAATGGCAATCCGATAAAGAGAACCGATTGTAATAAAAAATCATCATCTCTTGCTCAACGTTACATTCGATCCGGACGTCAATCTCAGCATCAATTCTCATCCTTACACAGACATACGTCGTTGCACATCCAACGCGTTACGATATTCAGCTATTTTCCAGGTAATTCAGAAGACTGTATAATATACCGTTGTGTAACAAGGAAGAGCCGCGTTACATAAATACGTTCGAAATTCACAGCGGAAATAATTGCAATCACGTGTAGTTAATTGCAACGGATACAAATTATAATGATATACGTGCCTCTGTTTACCGGAGTAACCGAACACCTGTACAATCCCAATTCCAGTTATATATTCGTAAATTTTTATTTTCATACATTTTTGGTAGCACACGTACGCGATTTAATCATAATTTACAATGACGCGATGATGATGCTGTGAGTAACGGTGCTACCGGATCGCCTTCGCAATTCCGTTTGTTTGATTGATCGAGGTTTTCTCGGGCACGATACTACACCTCGTTATTTATTCGATATTTATGGTGAGCCAGTTGTTAACCCACACGTTCTCCTTTGAACGAAGGACGCGACAACATCCTCCCTGGCTGTACCTCAGCCATGTATCACTGCCTGGATAACGAACGATTATGATCAACGTTGGTGATCGAACGAACCGGATGATAACATTTTTTTCGCTCATTCATTTCAGCGGTTGTGTAATAGTCACGTGTGGGAAGTAATTGAATTCTTCGTTCCGCCGCTACACGGACGAAGCAAAAAATTGTCACGTTCTAATGTACGCCCCAGAAGGTTAAAAAAAAAAAAAAAGCAGAAACAAAAGAAAATATGAAATCCAAAAGTTCCAAGAACGCAAGAAATCTACACTACGCTGCACATTCAAGTTTTTCTTCTTTTTATACAGACCGGCGTCGTCTCATCTATTTCAGTTCGTCTCGTTGCATTATTTTTTCATCATGCACGGCTTACCTGACTGGCTACCGCGCACTATGCGATCGCTTGACTATAGCTTCGTCGTAATGCTTATAGAATTATGAAAAAGTTGAAGAAGTCTTTTGCTGCTTTGATGAAGCAAGAACAAAATAAAAAAAAAATAAAAAAGTCTCGATGGTTTTTTGTTTTTTTTTTCTTTTAAAGTGATTGCGAAAAAAATTAAGCCGATTTCCAGTAGTTTCGAAGTGATTTTGTCTGATTTGAAATGATTTCAACCCAGGGTGTCCCCCGTGTTAGAGTCTGGATGTATTGGTTATTTGAATCATTTGGTACAATTAGATGTTGGGAGAACATTTGAAATGTTTGACAAATATCATTTCAAGAATTAAAAATCGAGACCAGTCACTGAAGATAAAAAGAACAGGTAGTTCAACGCTCAGAACTCCGGTTTTCGTCATAAAGATGAAGGTCTATACAAGTTTGTGACAATAATAATGAGCTTGAATAATACACCCGCAGTTGATAGAAAATAAATAAAATATTGTTATGAGCCAAACATTGAAAAAAAAGTCACAACGACGATCTGACCGTGACCATAAATCAACACATCGATATCGACAATCGACTTCAAAGCGACAAAATTACGGTTCTGCATGTTGATATTCCGCGAAGCTCGCGGATCTCCGAGACCGAAAGGACGGAGAGTCTCGATGGTCGAAATGCCATCGGGTCGAGTTCGGCTTGGCAAGTATATCCCTGATGTTAGTCATCGTTAAGTTCACTTCGTTACGTACCCAGAGTATTTGCCCTTTGGTTATATCGCAAGGAGAATAAGAAAGTGGACGAGAGTTTGTTTTGCAGTTTGTTGATCGTGGTTAATTGGGATCACGTCACGAGCCCGAGAGTCCCGTTCTGCGACGATCTCGCACCGTTCAGTTTATCGGACAACATAATAAGACGACAATAGATCATAGCCGCGGGCCTATCCAGCTGGCAACAGTAACGGGAGTGCCGCGGTTAATTTGCACCAACGCCAACTATAATCGAGGAGTCGGGCGCAGCCGACATTTGCAATGCCTATGGCACTTCAAAGTTCCATCTAGTCTCTACACCTCTGGCAGTAGTTTCTTATCTTACTTCGAGACATTTACTCTGGGTTATGATTTTCTGTAAACTTTCATTGTTATTATTAATCGTCAAAAATAATATAGAAAAATATCAACCCTGGCTATTTCCAAGAATTTCATCTTGTGTGTGTGCAAATCGACGGTTATAAATCACAGGGACAAATATAGGACAAATATATGTTGCTAAAAGATGCATGATTTAATACAGGATGTTGTCCTTCGACTTGTTTTTATCGTCCTGAGACCGAATCGATCAGTTTTGTCTGCCGGATTCTAGATTATTTGAAAAGTTGTTCTCATTTCGATGGTAATTACCTCTTGAGACGGCGAAAACCTTTCACAATAATCAATTTCTCAGTACCTATACAAATACTTTAGTCTCTGAGAATTTAATCTGAAAAAATTTTCAAGTCTAGACGATGAATTTTCGACTCTCGTCGATTCTATTCACCAATAATCGCGTTATTTATTATCGTAAACGGATTCACAAAAAGTATATAAGAAACTCGCGTAGGCAGCGATTATGAAACATCGTTCTTTGGACGCTGAAGTGGAAGGCAAGAAAAAAAAATCTTCGATTCAAATTGGTCAACTTGTCAAATGATTATCATCATCGAGCATAATAATATTACGTAACCGCATGCAATCCGAGCGTGCAGTTAGGTACAGGCTACCGAATATATATATATATATATATATATATACTTATCCGTATTATTTATGAACGGTAAATCGCGTACCGATCGTGACCTCTGCTAATTATTACGTTAAGTGTACGTAATTCTTTAGAGATTTAGAAAAATACCGATTTGATCCATCGACGGTATATAAATAACCTCAAGGAACACGAACAACGCACACGTTATACTTACTATAATAGAGTATGAGTAGACGAAATATACCGTAGTACAACACGAGCCTAGAAGCCTGTCATAATTTATAACGAGCCAACAAAATTACATACTCCCGCGATATGGCGTCAAGTAATGACACCTCGGATAAAAAAAAAAAACCAGTTGTCACTCAGAGTGACTCGAGATAGACGGAAGTGAAGGTTGAAAAATAACAGAATGAGGAACAAGAAATTATAATTTGTATTTTATTCATGCTTATTTAAATTTATTTCTTACAATATTATACCAATGTGTTTGTGTAGTGAAATAGTTAGAATTATTTCAATTCATTTTTCTTTATCATTAATAATTTTTTTCCAAATTAATTATTTCCTTTTCTCATTTAATTCTTATTATTTCATTTATTTTTACAAATATTTCTCATTATTTTTCAATATTTCACGTGTTATTGACACGTTGTTTCCCCCCCTCGGTTTGAGATATGGAAGTAAAAAAATAAAAACATTAAAAATAGATGTGAGAACGATGTATAGAGACGTGCTCGAGAACCCGAGTTGCCTGCAACGATTATAATAATAATAATAATAACGATGCAGAGAATACGAGAAGGAGAACGAAGGTAAGATACGGTCAGAGGCAGATATAAGAGATGAAAGACAAGTTGGCTGGGGTAACCTTTGCTTGGCCCGAGGTACGCCCACCCACGCAGGAACCGGGCGCTCTCTTGAAACACTTGTGAAACGTCCGATTCAACTCTCGAACGAAGGCCACGATTCGACGTGGTACCGGGTACCGAGTTAATATCATCTTGTTGATTACACAAAATGTGAGAATCGTCCCTTTGTTTTTTATTCGTAGAGACCCCGCCCCGTTTGTCTCTCAATTGTAGAAACTGAAGAAAAGAGGCTACGGAGAAGCTAAAATGCAGCGTGCAGCTTTGCAAGGCTGTTATACACATGCACACAAACGAGATTTTGTTAACTGGCTAAAATTGACGTCTGACGATGCGGCTTGTTAAGAGATTCAACAATCGTTTCTAAATGGGTACATATCAAGCGTCTGATCGTTCAGGTATTCAACCACTTTGGACCTCTTCCAATTTGACTAACTCGAGCTCTAAGTTTTCAAGGTCAATCAGAAGACGGCGAAATGATAACAAAAACAAAAAAGACACGTCGCCTGATCCAGTCGATTCAAGATACGAAATTATGTAATGAACACCAGTTTCTTGGAAAAAGTAATTAGAAGCGATCAAGTAGAGTTAAAATTGGTTGAGCTTCTGAACTGAAGATAACACCGCAGGGTTGTAGCTGTGGAGCGGAATAAACGGTCGAGTGGTTATCGTGTAGCTTTCGGATTTAAACCGATGATTCGTTTCGAGTGGAGTGTAAATGAAAGGTAGAAAATAAGTATGTAAAACCGGAAAACAACCTCTCCCTCAACGCCTACACCCGAGGCACAATAACATTAACTCAAGACTCGTACCACGGTGTTAAATGTGTAATATATAATCCGTTGAAACAGCCTGAAAGTTTCTCAGTGACGTCAGTTGGTCGCGTGCCTTCGGGTCTATACCGGGCCAAACGTTTCAAAGTTCTTCTGAATAAAATTACGCAATAAATATTCATGTCTATAATTTTATGGAAGTATTCCGGTTACGTAATATTTCACAAAATTCAAATTCTATGGCCTCATTGTCCCATTTTGATTGAATTCACTTATTTTATACGCGTTCATACAGATTAAAGAGGCTAGAAATGAAACTATACCCAGGCTCAAGGGGCTCTGTATTGGAATTCGAGGTATTTTGTGTTAAATATACGCGAAAGATCCAATTTAACTCAATTCAACCTTATCTCTCGTCAGTGTGCAGAGACGACGGAACGAGGTCCATCCATTATGCGAGCGTAGAAGCATACAGGCGAGTTCGTAGATACACAACACGGTCTGCGGTGTGCGAACGCTGTACCAAAGACACAAGTACGGGGATACATTCAACGCACACCGTTGTATCGCTTTCACGAAGGGATATGCATTCAGAACGTGTCACCGACTCGGTGTGGTGTGGGTCAAACCATATTCATATATTTGCTTTGGTATGGATGCGCGGACGAACATTCAAGCGCGTATTCAGTCCCCGGCTAATATCGCACACTGAGGCGGTACCCGCGCCTTCGGCTTGTAAATTCCCGTCTGAATAAAATAGTCTGAATATAACACCGAGTATACATGCCCACTCGTTCCCACCATCCAGAGGCTATGAATAGGGTTCAACCTTAGCGACGTACCTAGGGTACGTGATAAAATAAGCCTCTAGTACTTCTGAGTTATGAACGTTGAAGCATTCCTTCAAATTCGAGGGCTAATCATCAGGCTACAAAGACATTTTCTGTGTGCAAAAGAAGCAACATTTTTTTCGTCTTTACACGCTGTATAATATAAACGTGAAAAAGAACCTGTATCAAGTTTTTTTTTTCTTCAATACTCTATTTTATTAACTTCCGTCAGTCACGTAGATGAATAGCGATAAGTTTCCCAGGCTCCCTGTCTGTAAATTTGAAACCACGTCATATCACCGCAAAAATTGTACGGCTTCCCCTTTCCATATTTTGGGTCGTATTCGTCCGTACGACGTATCATTCTTCATCTTACGCATACATAGGGTACGGCGGTACCTCGGCACTGAAGGGTGGCCGTCGCGTCGCAGTTTTCCCCTTCCACTTTACCCCCTCCAATAACAGTAGTAGGGGTTTGTTGATGGAACAGTTCTCTGTCTTCGGGATTTCCTCCCTCGGACGGAGGGAGAGCGAGAAAGAGAGAAGAACGAAGCGGCGTAGAACGGATCGGTCGATGTTCGGGTACGGGGGTGCCAGGCATCCAGTCGAACAGAGAGGGGGGTTTGTTCGGGGGTAGGAAGAGTAGTTCCGCAGCATCGCGCAGACTCGGGATTTCGAGGGGAGAGTTTTGTCGCGCAAAGAACGAAGAAAATAAATGTAAAAAAAGAATCACGCACACGTAGAGCTCTCACGTAGAGAGACGAGAGACGAGAGTAAAATGGGGGAGGAAATCGGACCCCGCGGAAGGGGATATTCGCCGGTGGCGCGCGGTGTCGAGAGGAGAAAGGGATTTCCCCGAACAGAGAAAATTGGAGTCGCCTATACGAATATATGGGGTGGGCGTAAGGGGTATGTACATAACATATACACGGTTATGTACAACCAGTATACGGGGGATCGGTTCTAGGAGCAATATAGGGCTCCAAATTGAAGGAATTGAACGTTTCGAAGTCACAAATGCGTGCCACGGGGAGCCTGGTAATCAGGAACTCGTTTTTTTCTTCCCTCTCCTCATGTCCCCATCTCCGGATCTCAGTCTCCCCATTTTCATCCCTTCTACTTTCTTTTTTCGGCTCAAATTCAATTGATCGCACGTTGTTCTACCGAGTCCTGACGACGCATCCACCATAACTGCCACTTTTCACTCTGTCTCTACACAAAGACAAAAAAAACTTGGCTACATAATCAACGAGAAATTTTAATTGATCTTTGACTCCTCAGCGTCGGCGTCGATCATTAGAAAGAGAAAAAAAAATTGCAAACATTGAAGCTTATTGCTGCATAGTACAATAGGTTGCACGTACAGTTTTGGTCCCGCAAGCTGTCTTAACTTTAAATTGGATATTGGAATTCGAACGAACACGGGGATCCCGTCGTCGCCTCGACGTTATTCGTTTAAGGTTTTATTGAATCAGAATCGGTTGTATCCGTAGCTTGAGGTACGGTGTGTACACACACCGCGGAAGAAAAATATCAGAGACGAATGTAGGACGTGGGTTTAAAGCGGGTAGAAAATAGAATCGTGCCTCTGTCGCGTCGGACCAATTCTATGGTTTATGTATGGCTCGCAAAGTTGGACGACGCCCATGGCCGAGGAAAGGGGACACAAAAGGAGGAAAACGAATACAAAGCAAAGCGGGGAGAGAGAACCGACGACCAGTGACAGGGCCGAGGCCGGCCAGGCTCTCTGGGCTGACGATGAAACGCGCGGCCAAAGCGAAGGCCTATTCGCCAGGCAAAACGCTGTATGCGCACTAGCACAGCTATCGCTGCTAGCGTACGTACACGAACCTTTTTCACTCCACAACCATAAGCTTTTCTGCGACTGAAACTAGGTCGTACGTATAACGGGTTGCACTCGCGCGCTTTTGCACGGTACTCGCTCACTATTTATTCACGAATACTGTACAACAATCTCTGTCCGTGTAACTCGGAGCAAAAAAAGAAAAAAAAAGGCCAAAGAGTCGAATGCACTTCGTTCGAGTGACTGAACAAAATAGTCGCACTTGCAATGTCAGAAGGTGGACTCGATGAGACCCATTTTCTCAGTCTACTTGGAAAATTCAGTGTGGCTACACCCTTGCACAATTTCCAACAGCGGTAGTAGCACCAGCTGACGCGGTTCAAGTGGCAAAAGATGTTAAGCTGTATGTTTTGGTCACGTTGCTTGCGGTTAAAATTGGTGTCAAGTGATACCTATCAGTAGTGATATATAGCGGCGAAGAAGAAGATACGATGTTGTTGAGATTGATAATCAAAAGACAGTTCAACAACAGACGTATCGTTTGGCGAAAAATTTACGTACACGCACATTTATTGTGCAACTGTATCGACGATTTAGGTGTATGATAGTTTCGAGGGAGAAATAACTCGTCAAAATAACTGAAATGTAATTGAGAAGTAATTGAAATCATGAGAAATCAATGAAATAACTGAGAAAGTAAATTAATTAATGAGAAATAACAGTGAAAATAACTAAAATAATGAGACATAATAAGGCATAAGGAACGATTTTCCATTGTATTAAAAAAAATTAAATAATAAGAAATAACTGAGAAAATGAATGAAATAATGGGAAAAAATTAATTAGAAATAAACAAAATTATGTTGATATGAATGAAATAATTTGAATTATTTCCCCCCAAAATAATAATATGAATAATAATAATGTGCCAGTCAAATCTTGAGTTATTTTCTCCCTCGAATAATTCGTTTTTTTTTTTTTGTTATTCTTTCATCCGGCGGAAACCGCAACAGCAAAGAAGCGAAGCTGCACGCTATACTTTTCTGTTACTAAAAGAAATTCTGCATAGAATAGCAATCATGAGAAAATATCGACAGAGGATTTCTTGCCTCTGTGTCCGATGCTGCAGAGACGTTAACGTAACGTTCTACACGCTCATTGCTCATTCGGAACCAACAACGGCGTCAAATTATCCATGGACGTGTTATTAGACGGTTATAAATCGCGCGATAAGGGCAGACACTTGGTCGAAACAACCTACTCGGGGTTGTGGAGTAAAACTAGACTCGTATAAAAACACGCTATTACCAACAATAACGAGGCGACGCGGTAAGAAACTACTGCTGGATTTGCCTCATCCGTCCGAAACTTTCACTACACGAGGTAAGTGTAGAAGAAATACGTTTCCGTACGGAACGGGGTAGATTGCGGAAAATTGCAAATTTCCTGTCTCCACGCCAATGCTCGATGGTTCGTCCAACGACGCAGTCGAGGCCGGAGGGAACCAGAGAGAATAGAATAGAATATAACAGAGCGAGAGAGGAAAGACCGGGTCGACCCCCGACGCGGCTATACCCACAGAACCTAACGTGTATCGTTCATCCACGAAGGGTTAACTCCTACGACTCCCCGTCGCAGGTTGCAAACTTTAATCCACGATGGAAAATTACTGTCCATGTACAACGTATCCACGGCACAAGGGGGGTGCCTCGTAGAAGAGACAAGTGGAGACATTGAAGTGGGCGAGGGCACACCGGGGCGGAGTGGGTGGTGAGGACCAGGCACAGGCACAGGCCGAAAGAGAGGGTGAGGGAGAGGGCGCGTGCGGCATCATCCGGCAACGCCGCGATATCGACCAGTCCGCGGGGGTGGCGCCGGGGCCGAACCTAGACAATCCGGAACCCCCGACGGTGGTGTGGAGCACGAATAAATACACTATTCCTCATTTCTCTCAAATATAGAACCAAATTATTGTAGTTTCAGTATCAAATGACGTAGAACAGTTGCATTTTCTTCTTGTTTCTCATTTTTTATAATATGTAATAAATAAATAATTCATATTTAATTGCATATTTCATATTTGTAATTGAATGCTTCATTTTTTGTACATATTTATACGTTTGTTTGGTAAATAAATTGATAAACAAGCTTGAAATATTGTCTTGTTCACGACGTAATGCGGATATCGTGAGAGCGACGGTGGGTTCTAGCAATTCGCCGATACGTCCCTGAGCCGGTACGGAATAGCGACGTCGGGCGATAGCGGGGGGATGGAAGGGTCGAGAATGGATTCGGTTCCCCGTACCTACTCGCCCTCCGACCTCGGGCGACCCGGCCGCCGACTGCCTCGCCAGAGCAGGCAGAATTCCTAACCCAAACCAGCCGCAGACTGCTGGGTCCTCGCGGGCGTCCCCCCTCTTCTCTTTCCAATCTATATCCCTGCGGAGCGGCCCTGCTTAAATTTAGGTAGACAGACCGTCCGTTCTGGGTCCGTCCCGGGGTTGGTTTGGGTTACAAACCGAGAATTTAACCTTCCGCGTCGTGTCCGATGATAAGAGGGAATAGAAATTAAATATGTAAGCGTCTGATGATAAGGACGTAGACGAATGTTGTGTGTATGGAGTTAGAGTGGAGTGTGGGGTTTGTTTGTACTGACTATCGAGCAAACAGATTCTCCCTAGGAGTGAGTTTTAGCTTGGAAAACTCTGGCTCCGTGCAGTACTGTTGACTGCAGCATTGAGAGTATATAGGGCATTCCGTGTCAACTCGACCAATGATTTTCCCTCACCATTTCTGATTCGCTTTACGATTTACTATACGATTCTTCGACTCAAAAAAGCAATCTTTAAGTTTTTCAGATTCTTCCCGCCAACCGTAATTTTTTTTATAATTATTCTACCCCGTCTAAAATTGGATTTTCCAATTCTTCAACGTTCTAAACATTTTGAACAAACAAAACGCCATGTTGCAACATTATGAACATTTTTCAAAAAATGTGGTTAATTCTGAAATTTTTTAAAATATGAGAAAAAATGTTCAAAACGCTGAAAAAAAATCTACCTATCATTAGACGGGTGTCAAAATGATCGGAATGAAAAATGAGATTTTTGAGATTTTTTTTTAAGATTATTTGAATAGTCCAATTTCAGATGGGGTGGAAAAATCGTAAAAAATTAACGGTTGACGGGATGAATCCGAAAAAATTTAGGAGTGTTTTTTGAGATCGAAGAATCATATATGAAAATCGTAAAGCGAATTACAGATCGTGAGGGAAAATTATATTGGTCTAGTCGACATGAAATGCCCCATATGTACCCATTGCAGAGGTGATGGAAGCGAGATAAGTGCGAAATACGTATTTTGCGGATGTGTGTGTGAATTTAACGAAGCACCGATGTACCGTACCTCCTCACGTACGTGACATAATAAAGATATATCGCCCGTACGTTGAAGCACTCGAGTCGCGAACTCGACTCTAATTACGAACGAATCTGTCCCAGGTTTTAATTAAGACGTTCGAAAGACCAGACCGGGGGAGTGAGCGTGGGCGGGCAACGGAGGACTACGTCTGTACGTCTACGTCGCGTGAACTCGCGCTCCACACACGTACAGCCATCGAGACCGCGACCTGAACTTACCAGCGAGACAAAACCCATTCGAAAAGGATTGGAACGACGCGTAATTAACCTGGTGGGGGTTTCCCGTTAAGCGCGTGTCGGCGGTAAAATATTCCACACCGATAATCTTCCACCGCTCCGTGACATCGACCCAACCAGACTCGCGCTCGGTGATCGTGAGCTAACTCGTACGCCGAGGAAGATATGCGATAAAGACCCGTACCTCTGACTCTCCTACAGACTGATTTTATTTCCTCAACGTAAATGTATCACAGATCGGAACGACGTGACGTCCTCACGCTCGATCTGAACTCCACGTCCTATGGAGGCGCAGTTCGAGACTACAACCTTATGGTCAAGATTATACGACATTCAATTTCGCCACTGTACTATTTTCTTTCTTCTTCGGCTGGCTTAGTGTCCATAATCTCTTATCCTCGTTAAATTTGTCAGGATAGTCTGACTCTTATACGGTCTCGTATCAACCACATAACCGGAAGTGGTCGTGACTCACGTTCTAAAGTCTTTAAATTGTTGAGAGGTAATTATTCAGTGTTTATACCACGAATGCTGTACTGTTTTGTTAATATCTGGATAATAATAATTTATTGCTTATTTTCAAGGTAACAGTATGGAGAAACAATAGGATAATCTCATCTTCGGAGATTCGTCCGTAGAATTTCAATGAAAAACATTCGATGACGACAAAAATTGTAAAAACACTAATCAAAGTGTGGTAAATCTTTCTCTTGAATAGGATTTAAAAGATTGATCGGTGTACAAGGAAAACTATCGACGTTACGGATATCGCAGGTAACCGAAGCAAGAAACACGCGCGGGTCCCACCTCCGGTTGGCCGTGACGGTACGTGCCTCGAGCAGTTCATTTCTTATCTCTTTAAGTAGGTACCTGCATCAAAACGTGTTCAACTGCCGCAGAGCGAGATCCACACATAGGTGAAAACTTAATTTCTGAGTTCTAAAATACAGGAAATAAAATAATAATAATAATGGTAAATTGGAGTAAAATTCTGGCCACACTTTTATAAACTACACAAGCGACTATCAAAGATGGAAGTAGGTACGGCGAGAGGAAGAAACCTTCTCGAGCGAGTTTGAAAGAGGTATAAAGGAGCGAGAAAGACACGAGTAAAGAAGGCGATCCGAGCTGGAGGCGGACGCTCGGCTATCTTCCCACAAGGCTCGACACGCAAACGGGTAACCTGTTCTCCCGGCAGCAGCAGCAGCAGCATCAGCATACTGTCATCAGCCAAACTGGATTTTAGAAAATCATCGCGACGAGGTCATTGAATTTTACTCGTGTCGCAGTAGGCAGGTAGGCAGATAGACGGACAGATACACGTAAAGAAGAAAGCTCTCTGAACGTAATATTTAACGACGTCCCACCAGGCCTCGGGTATACCGTACATAGGCATGTGCCACGCGGTAGGTAAATTGAAATAATTTGCATCAACGGCTAATGTACGTCATTTCAAAGTCTGCGTGTACGTGACTGACTCTACATACGCGGTAGACTAGTTAGAAAGTAGTACAGTTTAAGCTAATGATAAGGTGTGTACTCTGCACCGTGACGCGCGTCTGTGTTCGTCTGTTATAACAAATTTTCGCACTGCATCGAGTATCTGCACAAATGTTCAGTCACAGATGCATGAAAGAAACACTAAATTCAAAGTACATGAAATTATCGAAACAGACGATAGAGATATATAGATTTTCGAAAGTCGACGTGAACTATATTATGATAGTTGTGTGTGGTAAGAGCCTCTAGCTGGCTTAATACCAACTACACAGAATACGTATTTCCGAGAAGTCGTTACCTCAATATTAAGTTGTTTACAAAACTTTCATACAGAAATTTGAAAATAGGTAAGTGTGTACATATCTGTACGTGTTTGAACAGAGGCTCAAGGAAACTCATTTCGTGGAATATCTTATATTTATTTATTCATTTTTATTTCCGTATCGATCTGGCTGCGGAGTTAAACCTTGGACAGTAATAAGTAAGCAATTAACTGTAGGAACGCGATTCGTTGCCGTTCCTCGTTATAATAATTTTCCCTGCTCCGGACAATGCAACTGCTCGCCGGTGTACGCGACCAGACATAACGTCGTCTCAGTCGTCATATTTTATTTTATTACCCGTTGCTAAAGGTATTTAAGATTTTTTTTTTCCTCTTTCCTGCCAGGTAACGAGTCGTCCCAGCTTTAGGTACGTATACGTACAGCTGTGTCGTTATTACCGTCACAACGAGAGGTGAAGAATATAAAAAATAAATATCTCAAGGAAAAGGAGAGAGAATATGCGATTCGGGGTGACGATTCTGTACCGAGAAAAAAACGATGTATCCTATATGCTTTTCGTATGTATGATATATAAGAGGAAAGAAAAGAGGGGGCTTTGTCCCGCAAGACGTGATCCCCCCTCCCCCCCCTGCTATTACCATACCGGTTTCCGAGCGCACCGCGCGCGGTTCCCGCACGGCCGACCTAAATTGGGAGCCGCAGAGACGTGACGACTACGTCTACGTCTCTTCGTTTCTACGTCGTGGTACGTCCAGTGGTACAACAGCAGCGGGAGAAAGAATACTTTGCGCACAATGAGCTGTCGCGCGGCGAGAAACGTAGGAGAAAAGACGCCGGCGTCGCATCAAAGGTTTCGAGGTTTCGAGGAAGGGAAAAAAAAAATGGTCGGCTAGTATTTTCCGTCTCGTTTTCACCGCGTCCTTCTCTCTTTATGAAATTTTCCACCTTTTTCGTCATTCTCATTTATTTTTCGACCCCTAGATCACAGTAGGCTCGCGCCTACGGTGGATAGGACACAATGACTCGAGGATATAAAAGAGGGAAAAATCCCACAGAGTTCTGACCCTTGATTCGCGTCTCTCCTCTCACTTTGTTCAAGCCCTGTTTACGGCCCTGCAACTTTCTAACAAACACTTCCTGTCCCAATTGCAGGCAAACACGAACCTCGTCAATAACGTAGCGGATGAAAATAACATCCGCTTTCCATAAATTCCTCTACGCCACGCCCTTATTAGTACCATTTTTCGTTCTTCATAATTCAACTCTGGGACTTTAATAGACGGTGATATGAAAAATATAATCCGGTATTACAGATATATTTTATTCCCAAATTCGATCCACCCCACGTCTACGTCACATACCGAAGACGCCAGCTAGCCAACCAATTATAAACCGACCAGTCGCGTCAGACATCCTCAGCGGGCAGCAATGTTTTATTAGCCCAGCGAGCACAGCTGGTCGGTAGGAACGGACTGAACCGCCGTAGCTCATAATACAACGATATATTGAGGTAGGTAAAAGTCGAGTCTATCCCGATCGGAGCATTATCCTACCGGTGCACCGCAGAGCCTGTGAGTGTGATGAACTGCAACACAATTATCACAATTGCATAATTCCTGCAGGCAGACACGGAGCTTTAGAGAAGAGAACGAATTTAAAATAAACATACTTGAGATTGTGTTCCATACGATGAATACTTTTGGTATGGACTAATGCCTGGTTGGTTTTATGCCTGCTGTATGTAGGTAAGAGGTTTTGCGTACACGTCGGCATTTTGGGGTGAACGAACTCTAAAGCAGGTCATCGCCAAAGCCGTTCCTTTGCCGTTTAACGAGACAACACGGATGAATTGAAGCGATTGATTCACCGCAACGCACGTTTAATAATTAAGAGAGTCTTTTACTTTCTTGTCAGACTCTGTCCGGTGGTATAGGCATGTATTGCGGTATCGTTTGCGCAGGTCTACGTGTGTATCAACACACGGTTACGCAACGGAATGATGAGTAGCCCCTGTTGAGCGGGCAAGAGTAGAAATTTCGCATTGCAGCATGTCGAATAATAATTTTTCAAATTCATTATGTATACCATCTCTATAAGTCATAAAGTAGCCTTCGTTCGTTACTCTTTCAACCTTGAAAGTAGGTAACTCGCTTATTGGCTGACAGTTCAACTATTATAGACGCCGGATGAATAGCGTGGGTCGACTGAGATGTAAACGTATTCTAAAATGTGGAGAAAAAAACAAATGTATATATACGTCCATGCGAAAACAAAATAATAAACATTACTTAGCAAGCCCTGACGTATTCACGTCTTTTATTACCCGGTGTTAAGACACCGCATTGCATACATACTACCGCGCATTATTCTTATACGCGATGTAATCACCTGCCTAGACTTCCGCGGTCAGGTTTCCCCAACCTGGAAGTATAAAATATACTGTATTAAAAGATTCATGATTAGACTTTGACAAGATTTCTTCATTTATTGTCAGATGTTTTGGTAATTGACCAAAACGATAATAATAATGATGAAATATTCGGGACGAGGGAATTTTTACTCGATGGAAAATTGATGATTCGCATGGTCGCGAATTATAGAGTCACCACAACAACAATAATAATAATTTGGTCATATTTCGATACAGACTCCTACTTTTAATGTCTGATATGAATATTTATCATTGCGATGAAGTAAAAAAAAAAGGTGGAATAGTTGGCAGCAACTCGACTGACCAAAAGACTTGTTTTGTCATAACATTAAGCGATAATGAAAAATTCGCTCTTTACGATCGAACAAAAGTCTGGCGACCTTTAGATCGGCTTGTTTTAGCGTAAAGGTGGCTGTTTGGCCGGCAGGATCCTACGTGGTCCGATGGAAAGTGCGATATGCGGTAAGAAATAATTTTTTTTTTTTTACCCTATCAGCTCGTAGATAATAGCGAACCACAGCAGTTCGTACTTACCGCGGGTTCGGATCTCTACTTTCCGTACCGCAATATACGTAGGTATAGGTAGAGGTTCAGCGCGATAATGCGCAGTAGCCGACCAATGCTGTTGACCTTGTGTATACCGGGCGCGTCAAGCGTGAGTTGCTACGTGGAGGAGGCGAATTCGAATGGGCTTCGGGCGTTATTCTCTCTCTTTCGCCCAACTACCACGGGATTCATCAATTTTCCATAACACAGTTCGCGGTATAAGAACGACGAGAGAGAGTCAATTCGGAGTACCTCTACCACTTTCCGAGTGCACGAGAGAGAGAAAGAGAGAGATTTCTTACACACGTACGCGTAAGCCCAACTCGTGCGTTCAGGCATGCGTGTAATAATAATAGGTAGGGCCAAAACCGCCCCAGTTCCCTACGTCGCAGCCTTCGGCGATACAGTCCCTACACGGTTATGCGCGGTTTGTGTACGGACGTACCCCACGTTCTGGCCGTTGCCCGAGGCCACGTTGTGTGCGTTTTACCACTCCTTCATATGTATGTACATATTTAGGCTCTACGTACTCCGTATATATACCTGGATATTATTACGTTATATTCTACGGTATAACGATACACGTTGCCCCGAGGTCTCGGCGTAGGTATTATATACTCCAAGGGCCCCTCGGTGTATCTACGCAACGAACTATAAACGTGACTGTCGACTTTCGATACGAGAGTCTGGCTACCCTCCCCACATCGGGTCTATAGAGTCCAGGTGCCAGATACTAAATTTTGCTTCGAATCTATTATTTTATGTATCTTCCTCGACCACCCTGAGTCCCACCCCACTAGCTGGTTACGTACTGTACGCGCCTCTCTCTCAGTTCTTCTAATCGTGAGTGGAAATATTGTGTTCGGAATGATAAGTACTTTTGTTTAGAGGCGAGAGGAGAGGCTATGAACAACACGTTCGTGGATAGTTATGAATATTAAAACTGAAATAATAGATTTTCAGATATTCTAGTATTCGTCGCGTGTCTGCGTCGAAGGCGAGGCGACAACCGTCGACTATGTCGGTGTCGTTGAACTATAAAACAAGAACCGTGACCGTCTAAAAACATCGAGAAGATCTCTCAGCATCTAGCCTAGCCTAGCCTAGCCTAGCCTAGCCGAACGGAGCCGGGACACGCTCGTCGCTTCTGTATATCTGCTCCTCGCGCGGATGGTTCTTGGCTTGAGGTGCAGTGGCAGTAGCATCGGGTATACGTCCACGCTGTATTTCTACTGCTAGACGTTTTTTTTTCTCTATTTCTTTCTCTCTCTTTTTCTCCGCATGGGTTTCTTTGCCCATTTATTTAAATATACTCCGCGGGGCAAAGTATGAAACGTGAATTTTTACAACAGCAAATTGCAGACGATGATTACGGAAGCGAAGAAATACCGTTATTAGCGCCGTCTCCCGGGGCTAAATAATGACGAGCGTATTATTGATCAATATACCCACATATAACGTACACCTGAAATAAACTATAAATAATAATGATGATAATAATAGAAAAAAATCACCTCGAGAGAAACGATCCATCAAACGAACGGACGTTGAATTCTGAAACTAATAAGTATAAATAGTAGACGGATAGCCTTAACGATCGTACATTAAATTTGAGAACGGTTCAAAATAGTCTGACGCTACATAATTTGCAACGAACTCTGACCTAAGTACACAGCCTGCGGATATCGATGTACGGTTATAACCGATGATAATAGTAACATCAAGACAATCAAGGATGAGATTGCTGAAGGGATGTAAAAAAAAAAAAAATTATCAAATTTAGAGAAAAAAAAGGAAAGTTTCTTTATTGAAAATTATAATGCATATCATTTCCTGAACACACATGAAGCAAAAATAAGAGAACAATCGTAAATGGATGCTTATAGCAGTAGGAAATTTTCTCATTCGTTATCATCAAATTGATGACCACATTAGATTCTGTGTATCTAACAATTCCCTATTAATAGTATCATTATTTCACATACGTACGAACCGTAGTCTTCTCCTTGCCGGAGGCACCATTATTTTTCAAGGTCTCTTCCTAGACGTTCTAAAAAAACGCCCACTGGACGATACATTGTAACATGTGTGTGTCTATATTGCCAGAAACTATTCATGGTGAGAGTAGAAAAGGGGGTGGGGAGTAGATAGATAATTGAATAGAAACCGGTTCTACCACCCGCGCAATTAAACGTTTTCCCTCTAACGACGATAATGACGTAAAAATAATTTTAAAAAGTATGAAAACGGTAAAATAATAATAACAACAAGAAATAATTACGATTGAAATAACAATAACAGCAAACGGTAGCGTAACAACTTGTAGCTCTCTCTCTCTCCAGCCAGGGGTTGCAATTGCCCGCGTGACGCAGTAGGTAAGGGTGACGGGGGAATACTCGATCCCTCCCCACCAGTCGCGACGTTGCCGGGTGTTACATAATAGCGAAGGCAACGCTGCCGGCTCTTGTACGGTGGGTAATACCGATGCGACGTTGCCATATCTGTATATTGAGAAGCGAACGTTCTCCACGCTCCGGTCTTTCGAGCAAAACTTATTAGGTATTATGATTATGTTATAGTGTAAAACATAGTCTGGTAAATGTACGCTAACTCGTTGAAAGCGTACACCAGAAACTTCTTTACTAGATAAGCATTAGATTAAAATTTTCTCATCTCAGTGTATACATATATCTACGTGTGTAACTTAACGCAGACACTAAAGATTCGGGATATTACACTTCCATGACCACGCCGGATACACGCAACCGCGAATACGACGTGTAACTTATACACTACCTACGTGCTCGTTAGCGAAACCTTCTTTTCACTGCCTGCACTCTCCTTTCTTTGTTATTATAATAAATTCAAATTTTTAGCCATTATTTCTTATTCATTTTCTTCAAAAAATTAATAAGGTATTTTAAGGGAATAAAAATCAGTCGATGATCAGTTTATACGTTTCATGGACGCTCTAATGAGGCTAGATAGTGCAATCGGAGGGAGGTCAATGATAATGATTGGTCAGCTGAAATCTAGAACAGATAGCGACGTCGTCCGAGTCGGGCTTATGGTCGAAAATGAAAATCATCCGTTCGGAGCACTGGCACAGACTCAAGTGCACCAGACTGCGACTGAGAGTAAAAACATAAAAGGACGCGTTTCTAAAAATACACGTAAACCTCGAGTGCGTATAAACCGCGGTGTTTTCGTTCGCGCATTCGTTCGTTGAAGCAGAACGAAATGATCTCGTGGTTAAATTTCGTGACACGAGATACGCGATATGAAGGGTCTCGACCTTGGAGCGCCCTCGAGACCTCCAGGACTCATAAATATCCATGAAAATGCAAACAATCCGTAATTTCAACATCCCTCGTGAAAATAGGACTCCGGTACATACACAGGGAGTAAAACTGCATCGGTGTGAAGGTGAAATAAAATTTACAACTCTCCAAGGCGAACTAGTGTGTTTGTTCGCAGAAAATCCCTCCCTTCCCTTCCCTTCCCTTCCCCGCTCCCTAGACCCTTCGCAAAGTTACCTGCGCCACGGTCCTACAGGCATAATTCAAACTCGTAGTTTATGTAGCTATACCGTGCAAAGTACGTACCTCGGGGTCGATCTCGGCTTTAGGCCCACCGAGGTATACGGATACGGGAGACTGGTGGTACCCTAACTGTATTATGCTCAAAGTTCCTTTGTTTGACTGGAGGTTTAAGGCAAGCTTTAGTTCAGGTAGCTGGTAGCCCATGCTCCTCCATAAAAGCCTCATAACATAGAAACAGGGTCTCTTTGAACACTTGGAAAAGTGCAACGCGTTACCTCCGTGCAGAATTAATATCCGTCTATATTGTACATATATACAAGAATTAGTGTTTGTAAACACGGGTAATGAAAGCTTTTTCATTATTTGTTTTTATTCCATCAAGGGATTTTAATTTATTCAATTTTACAGAGGAAAAAAAATATGGTAATTATGGGCAAATTATATGAAAAAGAAACGTGGAATATGAGAGAGGAGATATAAACGAGAAAGATACAATTCCTACGTCGCTGGAAATACTGCGGGGAAAAAAGAGAAATATGATGAAAAAAAGCCTGCAGCAAGGTCTGAGGGAGGAAGGAGACGTACGAAAGAGTAGCGAGAAGAGCTACGCCATAGTCCCGGCAGGCGGTTGTCCCCTGACGCCGGGATACCCCTGACTCACGCGGCCCGTTCCTCAGGCTCCTGGTGGGGTTGTACAAGCGCTGTGAGTGCGAGACCGAGAGAGTAGGAAACTGAGACGGAGAGACAGAAACGACGAACGACCGAGCCCCGCGAGACGGAGCTACGGCAAACTCGACTCGGTCAATGAATGAAAGAGCGCGCATGTTCCGTCCGCAGAATTTCGTCGCGGAGTCTTGATATAATTATATATACCTACGAGCCGTTGTCCGGCCTCGCCCAAACCCGAGGGAATATCCATTATTCGATTCTTTTGCATTTTTTTTCTGTCTTCAATTTATTCGACAAAAGTTGAATTCTCACAATCAATACTTGAGAGCGTTATTTTTCTCGGACGTTAAATTCTATGATGGAAATCAAGGAAATTAACGCAAACAATGACAATTAGGACAATTTTCTTGGTAAAAGTTGAACGGTAAATGGTCAATTAAATTTACCAGTCAGGTAGGTGTACATTGTGCCTCTCCCAAAACTGCAATTCTCGGAAGGAGGTCGGGACAAGTGTCACGTAGCTAATGGCGTTAATACGGTATACGGAATTGGAATTATTTATATAGGTGAATATTTCCCTACAATTTACGTAGAGACATTGACTACAGAAGATTGTATCATTAAACAGAAAGTACATAACAAGAATCGTTATCGAATCGAATAAAGGTGACTTCCTAGTCGATTTTCACCGAATCAGATATTTCCATGAATATTTCCGCTCAGGCATGTTTCGTGGAAAAAAGGACTCCGTTGTCGTCTTGTCTTGTTTTGTCTTTTAATCGATCGATCGAAACGACTCCTTTTTCCATAAAACATGCCTGAACTGAGATAACAATCGAAATATCCGGGTCATCTTTTATGTCACAAGTTAGAAAAAAGCGAAATAACTATTTGACGCATATACAGGAATGATTATTTGGTCAGCGATAGTGAATACACGTAGAATCTTACTATGAAATATAAAAAATCGTGAAACCTGGGGTCGTTTTGTTTTTGATTAAATCAAATTCCGTCATATGTTTATTTCTCCTATAATGTTCACTGTAGGCTGGCCTTCAAACTAGTTTTTCTCTTTCTGTAACTTTTGAAATCCTTCAACCCTGAAGTTGTAGCAACAATAAAATTCATGATAACGTAATCATAACTTGCATACTTCCTCCATTACGTAACAGAATATAGACTAAAAACATGGAAACAATTGACGAGACGCGTTGCGAAATTTGTGAAATAAAAAATATCTGTACCAGGCATTAATTCAAGTCTCTTGAATCGATCGAGTACCGCGTATTATACTCCTTTCCTTTCACCCGAGCCATTCGCAAGGTTTGTTTCGTAGATGGAAATGAACTGTAAGTATGTCGGGGACGTGTTTGTGGCTATAAAAAAAATACACACAGCGGGGTCAAGAATCGGGTCTAATCCGCCTCGAGCAGGCAGGTTAATAATACGTGAATAATTACAAACTTCTCCTACATCGCGCGGTTATATAACTCGCTTAGGTATATACGTATGTACCAACGATACCTTCACGTTGCTTCACTGCAGGAGGGTGACGCGGCTACTTCATATTATGTACGGAAATTATGTTTACAAAGAAATAAATATTAATACATAGTAAGTTACATAGAGATAAAAACTTTGTTTACGACCTCGTTTTTGTCGCTTACGATAAGCGTGTGCAGACGTGCAGTTCTCAATTTTATTCATTATTGTTATTTTTTATTTTCTTTACGATAGTGTAGCGCTACCAGAAGCCAAGAGGTGGCAACTACGGAGATACATTGCTCGTACATATTGGCGGGAGATACACGTGTAAATTGTCAGATGATGTATTCGGTTAGTTATTACAAAACGCCATGTGTCGTCGATCCTAGGTATATCGTAGTTTACCATGTACACACGCGTAAATTCTTGAATTCACCGTCTCGAACGACGCGTACGTCGAAAGACACGAGTCACGTGTCTACGTAGAATCGATGCGTCGCGACGCTCGAATACCAATGAGTTATGTCGAATATAACCACGAACGGATGAGAATTTATCAAAATTTACAACAAAACTTGATAAATATAATTTGTTCTCACCATACGTTTTGATTTTGATTATTTTTTTTTCGTCTGTTATTTTATCGTTAATTTATTTTCGCATATGACCATTAGGGACTCGAGCATGAAGCGGATCTACAGAATTTCGTTGGTTGAATTTGCATTAGCATAACTGGTAAACGACAGATTTTAGCATTACGTAAGAAACCGCGGGGTTCCCCTGTCCCAGGAATACACCAATTTGTTTCATCGGAAAAAAACATAGTCGAGTTGGATTATTATTATTTTTTTTTTATACCGCTATAAATAAGATCGAGTATATTTTTTCATTTCAAACGAATGTCTTGCACAGTCTAAAGCTTCTGAAAGATTTTATTTCAGAGCGAACGATTATTATTATTATTATTATTATTATTTAATCTCCTTCTTTTTCTTCACTGGTTACGGAGGACCACATTTCGAACGAGAAGCCATTAATCCCGGTGTCCGGGTTCGAATATACCTATATATGTACGTGTAGGAAATTACATCGAGCTTCGGAATAAGAAGAAGAATAAAAATAATATAATAAGAAGAACAGATGAGAAAAAAAGGTAAGAGATTCTTATTGGAAAAGAAATTCTAACCAAACGAAACTGTGCGGGTAGAGGTACGGTAGGCTCCAGAGGTATGGGGAAATGAAATATAAATTGGGTCGAAGAAGCCGGTGCTCAGAGAGAAAGAGAAGGAAAAAGACAAGACTGAGAGAACTCTTGGTCGGTCCGTTCCTTCGTTCGTTCGCTCTCTTTGTATCCGGAGGAATCCAGTTCCCTGAGAGACATAATGACAACCGTGTCGTATTTGACATTTCCTCCGTACCATTAGGGCGGTTGTCTACGTGTCTTTTTTCCTCTATTTCTCTCGGTCGCAGTTCTGCACATAGATTTTTCGTCCAAAGACGTCACGTTGTTTGTCTCTTCTCGTAAAGTTAACACACACAACGTTTTTAGAAAGGGCCGTAACTTCGGCCTCAGCCGGGTGAAAGTCAGCCTACCACACTACTCAATTCTCTGAACACACCAGACAACACACAACACATACGCGAGAGCACGGCGCACATCGCCATCATATATTCTCGTACGTGCGTGTCCCCCCCCCCCCCCCCCCCCCCCTCCTCCCCCCACTCCCCCCCCTCCCCCCCCCCCCCCCCCCCCCCAATCATGGCCCTTTTCTCTCTATCTCTTGCCTCAGCCAGCACGCTCATGCCACCATGTGAGATGATATTCTGAATCGTACCACATGCCGTGTGGAGACACCCGCTCTTGCCGATTCCATAGATTCGACGACCTAAATGAGGGGGATTTAAGACAGTCGACGCTACGAATATAAAACCTGTTCCACACCTCGACGTTGCGATAAAAATTTTGTGATATTGAAACCGCTCACGGAGCAGAATTTTATATATTCTATGCTTGCGAGACTCTTGCTGACGATGTAGAGACAGAGGGAGAGAGAGAGAGAAACAAAACTGGCAATTATATTCCTGATGGAAGAGTTCAATACGCGTACGTGGCATCGGTATAATTTGTTATTGTTCAAGAAATACCGATACCTATACGCATTGAAAGTATGCGAAAACATGCTGACGCGAAAATAGTCATTGTTCACCGTTTCATCGAGTATTGTTAAGGCAAACGCGTACGTGTATTACTGCATACTATATAGATATATTTCATGTCTACATATGAATCGACCGCCACAGAAGCGGACGTTAAAAATAATAATGGCGCTAATCGTAAGTCAACTCGTATGCTGCAACGTTGTCTGATAGATTTTTTCTTTTTTTTTTTATATACAAAAA
>JAFFZH010007521.1:0-10093 GCA_018420115.1 Euura saliciscinereae | reverse complement strand
TCATAGCAAAATGTCTGAAATTGGTCGCAAATGATTGAATACGTTACCCAGATGTCTAAAAAAAAGATATCAGACAAATTGAATGTCACATGTCGCTAATCAGACAACGTTTGTCGCGGTTGTGGCAAACATTTTGGTCCCGGCATCCCGCGCCATCCCGTCCCGCCATCCCCAAAAAAAATTTTTAGTTCGTGGGTATTTCAATTTGAATTTATTAACACTTATAGGTAATTGAAAAAGAAATTAAATAATGTTAAAAATAAACGGTTACCTAAATCTGTGGAACTGAAGTTTAAGGACTTTTGAAATAAATTGTACGAAATTAAACGGGATATAGTTGTAAAAATACTTTTTATTATATGTAGTAGTTTTTATTATATGAGCAATTACAACAATACTTTTTATTATATGTAGTACTTTTTATTATATGAGCAATTACAACAATTACGCGTCGCTCTCTGACTCGTCGTCATCTTGACAATGATCCTCGTCGCTTTCCTCGTCAAGTATCCCGCAGGGATCGTCAATATCTTCTTCTGTAAAATAAATATCGTTATTATATAAATTCCACAGTAAAGGCCACAAAATAACAATACCTTGGGTGGATGTTGAGTCATCGTCCAGAAGAACGTCGGTCATCTCTGGTAGCTGGTTACCCGTGAACCAAGTAAACTCCAGCTGTCCATCGTTTTCAACCCATCCGTTGTCGGTTGCGCACGAGTCCGTCGTATTGGTCTCGTGGGCGTTACTCCAAATTTGGGCAATGTATCGTGTTCGCAATAGGTGTTGTTTCAGCTCCGATTTACACGGTGGTAAATTGCAGGCGTCGTAGCTGGCCAATTGCACACTTAAAGTGGACGTCTCTTGTCCACTTTTTACTTTATATGTACGTGTGAAAATCTCCATTCTGGCCAAATCGATGTTTTTAATTTTTTTTTGGTTATACAATTCACACGTAAATTCTTCCAAGACGTTGAATGGAGTCTCCGTGTCCGAGGTACAGCTGGTCAAGTCTGCAAAAGCCTGTTGGTACCGTTCCGACTTAGACAGGATGCCAGTGGCCTTTTTTTCCCCTTACGGTGAAAGGCGGGATTATAATCACAGCCCGTCATAGCATGGAATCCGGGCAACGATTTTGACAAAGACGGTCCCAACGTTTCATAGAGGAGCGTTACGTCAATGTAACGGCGGGAGTTCCCAACCCCGACGTCCATCCAAATTTTTACTGGACCTTTTAGGAATCCCATATTTCCGAGCATTATAATCAGAATATCGGTGTCGGAACAGCGAATGGTCACTCGACCTCGGCGTATCAGCTGACACACGTGGTAAACAATTTTTGTGTCTGCCTCCTCATGTCCTTCACAAGTCAGATCCATGTTAATTGTTTCTTTGACAATACCGTCTTGGACGGTATACTTGTAGCACAAGTCGTGATTCAGATGGATGATTTTGTCCCCGATGATTCGCGCCATCTCCTGCTGTGACCAGTTCTGTATCAAAAATTTCACCAGAGCCTCTTTAAATTGTATATTCCTCAGTGCTTTCGCGAAATCCGATGGTCTGACTTGCTGCGGTCCTATGATGCGAAAATCCGCCGATTTTGTGCTTTCTCTGAATCTGTGTTCCGTGTCTTTAATGGACGGACAGAAATATCTGTCGAATACTATATCAACCCGTGGAACATCATGTTGACACAATATCTTCAGAATTTTCTTGGAGAGATCGCCGAATGTTCGCGGGAGTTCTCTTAGGGAATGCAGCAGAAAAAAGCCGTCAATGATTAAAACATCCGTAGATTCAGGCCCGGTACTCACAATTCTGTTTTCTAAGTCTCGCATGAATGCCGATTTCTCGGTTTGATTTGGCGTACCGTCTATGTGGCAAAGTGCTAGCGGCACTGGAGTTATCGGAAAACACAGAACTTTTTCTATGTTTATTTTCTTTTCTAACGATAACGCTAACAGGCGTCCAAATAAATCCCGCTGTAGCAGCAATTCTTGGACCTTGCCACCGAGTATAACTTTCTTCTTTTTTTTTTATACTGCTGAAAGTCGCTACAGTATTTTTTTTTTATTGGTTCTTGAAACCGTGCAGGTCTGTCCTTTACGTCAGCAATAAAATTGTCTCGCATAGTTTGACCCCGAGATTCAATATTGAGCAGGAATTCTACAACATTTTCTGGCGCAGCTTCTCCAGTAGAAATGTTATACAACTTATTTTCATCCAAAGAATCATCGAACGGATTCATGTGTTGTTCGAGAGTTCTTGTGAACGTTTCAATTTGCTGATGACTTTTTCGGATTCGGGAACTCTTCAGTTCGGAGGTTACATCCTGATTCTTAGACATACCAGCCGTCGTCAGCACGTGTGAAGTTATTCGAGCTCGAGAACCATGATTTATCGCCCAACGTTGCCTCGCAGATAAAGAATTCGTCATGTGAATGATTCCAACCAATCTTCGAGCTGCTTCCCCGTTGATTGTCTGTTCTAACGTCAGATCAACAGGTATTCTGGAAAAAGGTTTTTCCGTTCTCCGTACGCCGAATGAGCCTTGTTCCAACGATAAACGCAGTCCTGGATGGGTGTCGTCTATGCTCCAAAGTTTGCTGACGTAATAAACTAACCAACGAGAATAATTTTGCTGGTTGAAAGCGAAGAAAAAGTTTGCAATTTTTGCAAGAATGTAAACATACATTTTGAGATTACCCGTTCTCACGCTTTTGTTTAGAATGGCATAGTAGCTCACAAACTGTATGTAGAGGGCATAAAATTGCGCGGTTCTTCCATGCTTTCCTTGCAAAGTTTCTTCTGTAAAAGCGTCATATTTTTCGATTAATCGGAGGGTATCTTCGTGGTCTATTGTAGGCACGGTGGAACGATGCTCTTTAAATTGAATCAGAAAATCTTCGACTGATTTTTCGATGACAATTCCTTCACGTTCAACGAAGAAGTCGAAGTGTAGTTTTTGAAAAGCGAGCGAGAGTAGAGGATGTAATCTTTTGCATCGGTTGAAATTTGTTCCCGTGATGAAACCCTTCAAAGATCCATTTGCCAAAATGTCGCTGTCCACCATGACATTGGTAATACCGCAATCCCCAATGAAAGACCCAATAGCTTTGAAGTACGCCATTATGATGTGAAATCCTCCGAGATGGATGAAAATGTCGTCGAATTTCGGCGCTTCCTGACACTGGATTCCAAATGCAATCCTCGCTATCGCTAGATCGTACGTGACTTGCATGTATTTAGAGTTGCACTCTCCAGCTATTTGTTGAGCCATTTTCATGGTGAGGTACACTACAGAATTATCCGTGGGTGATGAATTAATTGGTGTTAAATACGAAACCTTCTGCAGAGGAGAGTCATCTTCAATGATGAGGCTGTTGTAGCCGGTCCACATAGGGGTTTCAGGAATTTCCAACTTGTGCGAGAGTAACCACGCGAGATCCACATTTCGCCACGTCTTGAAAACTTCGGGCTTTGTCGCAAGTTCGCTTATGCTGGGAGTTGCGAAGTTTGAATCGATCCTCGGTTTTTTTTTGTAGGGCTCGATTTCGTTAACGATAGCGTCGAAACGTCTCCTTCTCTTTCGACTAACAATAAGCGGCGTCTCATCGTTCAGAGTGAATGAATCAGTCAAGTCCGGTACGGTATCATCGGTTTGTACTGCTGCATCGGCGGCCACATTCACATCACGTGGGGGGATATTTTGATAAATTATCCCTACCGTGTCATGCAGAGTGTCTTTCCCGGTAAGGGTATCGACGAACCTGTCAAAGTTATCGAACGCGATCCCAGTACCTAAATCATCCGCAAGTACTATGTCTTCAGGACATAACTGGTTTTGGCTCGTCGTCGAAAATGTCATTTCGGTTTCCAGTTCTTCGACGATATTATAAGGTAGTTCTGCACGTACACGTATCAGCCAAAAGTTCCGACCGCAGCGCACAGTAAAACCCGATTCTTATATGATGCCGTCAGTGAGGAACTCTTGACAGAGCTTGTACACTCTGTCCGTGCTACACAATCACACCTCATGCACGGATAGGTCCCCTACACGCACTTGCCGCGCGCCCATCGCTCCATCGCACCGAACGCAGTGCAACTGAGCGAGACAGAGAGTGTGTTTTGGTTCCGCGTCGAATAGAATTAATATTTTTCGTGAGTCGATATCTCCGAAACTAAGTGGTAGAAAATTGTCATTTTTTTTCAAATTCATCTCACAATAGTACTGCACACACCGTTAGTTTTATTTGAACATTGTAAGGTCCGTTTAGCGTCTATAATGAAAAATGTAAACAAAGTCCTATCCGCTCCCGTGTTAGGTATGGGCGTCGCGTACAAAACGACCGATTTTTAATTGCAATTATCTCACAAACTAAGTGGTGGATTGAATTGAAAATCTAGGAATCGGTTCATGAAGGTTGTGTCTACACTATACTAAAATTTCAGGCAATTCGTAAGTAGTTCACAAAACTGTAGAACTACCTTATAACAACAGCAATGGCCATATTTACTGATCAGATCAACAATCTTCCTACTACTCGACAAACTCTTCAACGTCATGCCTAACGTAATATGCTTTGACGGTTTAATATGACCGTTGGTAGCTGCATATATTATGTCCTGCCCGATGGAAGACATTTTGAGTTGACGTTGTGTCTTTTTAGCTTCGTGACGAGTTTGGCTGACGCCCTTGTTGTCGCCGCAAACTATGCACTCCAGAAGATATGACAACAATTTAGGAACGGAATCGCATTCACCTCTGATCAGATCTTGCACAGTAAGATTTTCCGGTAATTTCCTCTTCTCCATTTCGTTTAGTTCTTGCCTGATTATTTGTCCGACATTATAAATCGCCTGCTTGGTTTCCATGGTTTTAAAAAACTCGGCATTACTTATTATGGTACCAGCGTGTGGAGCGATGAATTTTTTCCCGTCCGACGATATGATTTTTATCTGTCCGACAAACGTGGCCAATAATTGGTTTTCCAAACGACGCGCTGAAAAATACTCTGGTTTCTCTTCGGCGGAGATGTCTGTATGCTCTTCGAATAAGAAACTGATGTACCTTTCTGATACGAAATCGTAAAATAGGCATTCGTTGTTCTATAGCACATGTTCGCGAATAAATTCGCAAATTCTACTATACGCATCAGCACGACATTTTCGGTGTTTATGCCAAGCAGTTTCTTCTTTCGTCGTGGAATCGTTCTTGCATTGCCATTCAAAGTGACTTCTGCAGTATCGGTGGTAAAAAACGCTACAGTCATTTTTGTGATTTGCGATTTTATCCAGCATGACCGTGTTCTGATACTCGGTTGCGATGCCCTTGATAACTGTCCAGAAAGTCTCTGTTCCCTTTATCAACGGCGACACGCGTCGTTTTACGTACTTCCGAAATTTGCCGCAAAAAAAAACAGGTTTCGTCTACAGCAATAGACTCATCATCAGCTCCTGTATCGTTTTCGGCTTCTGCATCGTCTTCTGGTTCTGGACCATCTTCGAGTAGAGCATCGCCTTCGGGTTCTTCGCTGTAACATAATTCAAAAATTTGATTTTTTATTCAATTGCTAGACTGAAATCCCAAAATTGTATTTTACTTTTCGAAAAGAGGATTCAAACAAATCTAAAATACAAGAGCGCTTGGACTAAAGTAACGCAGAAAAATTATAAATTTTCTGTTAATGAGTTCTTGAATTTTTTCATTCAAATTTCACTTACATATTTTACTCAGCTTATTTTACTACGTTCGTTTGTTTTTCAGGAAGCGTGCGCGTTCCTGTATTTTTGATTAATTGTTAAATTATTTTGAATTTATTTTTTATAAAAACTATTTAAGAAGCGCGCGCGCACATGGAACATAGACACAGGAACGCGCACGCATACTTGACTTCAATTTCAGATGAGCATCGTATAGATGTATTGTGTACATATTTTTTTCTTACCTTGCTGTTGACGTAGATGCAAAAACATCGCCAATTTCGTTGCTCGGATGAACTGATTTTAAACTGTCACCCACGGTCTCTGTCGAACTATCGACAACGTTTTCTTGATAGGTAAAATTTGTTGGTATTTTTACCGCTGTAAAGTTTTTGTAACAGAGTGAGTGGTATCCATCGTTACCATCAACACTTATAGGCAAGACAATTTCGGAGTAGACAGATTTTCTCCGAGAAGGCTTCGTACTCCGATATTTCGCTACTTCTTTGCACTTCTTTAAATTTTCCTCCGTAAAGTTTTTTACTTGAACGTGGGTTTCTTTTCTGCAGAACACACACTGTGGTGTCGGCATTTTGTCACATTTCCAATACAACTAAATATCACTTATAGCAAACACTACGCGTCTAGTCGTTACGCCGGTCGAAACAGAACAGCCATCTTGTACGCAGCAGCTGTCTCGAAGCGAGAAACAGGAGCGTAACAAGCGCCGGGGTATTTGCTGGGCGACTCCGAAGCTTTTTTTTCTTATAGGCGACACTGAAAATGTCTGAAAACACTATTTTTGTAATCAGGCCATCCATACGAATGATTTGGAACGAAAATGAACCATTCTGCTATGAGTCACTTAGGTCA
Organism: Euura saliciscinereae; assembly: GCA_018420115.1. NCBI lineage: Eukaryota > Metazoa > Arthropoda > Insecta > Hymenoptera > Tenthredinidae > Euura > Euura saliciscinereae. The sequence goes on along the minus strand of JAFFZH010007521.1, from coordinate 3,514 downwards.
GAATTGTTGACACATTTGAAAATACGCTGAGATCAAATGCTACGCGCAAAATGTCTGAAAACGCAAATTTCAACAATAAAATACCAAACTTTATGTACATTTTCAATATAAGACATTTTGTGATGAGACAGTCGACCGATTTTTTTTGACACAGCAGAAATGGCCCCCCGCGAACATGCTACACTTCTGAGAGTTGCTACTCCCCAGTCGGCTCTAGGGTCATCTAATCTATCGATTTTACACGGTTTTAGCCATTTCACGATGTGACATGGTTTTGGTCGTCATCTCTCGTACTACTAGATACTCTAGCGGCCGCGGGCTTAACAATTAACCGCGACAAAAGTCACTTTTGCCGCCGACAGGTTAAATACCTCGGGTTTTTAGTGGACGAAGAAGGTTTACGCGCCGACCCTGAAAAGATTGCCGCGATTATAAACTACCCGACTCCTACTACCGTCAGTAAGCTCCGCCGTTTCCTCGGAATGTCTTCCTGGTATCGGCGATTTATCAATGACTACGCGACAATGTCCGAACCGTTGACGCGACTCCTCAAGAAAAACCGTCGCTTCAGCTGGGGATCCGAGCAGCAAAACGCGTTCCAGGCGATCAAAGATTCTCTCGTTTCCGCACCTACCTTATCCTGTCCTGACTTCTCGCTTCCCTTCACCCTACAGACCGACGCCAGCGATACTGGGCTCGGTGCTGTCCTCACCCAGGAGGTAGAAGACACCGAACACGTAATTGCATTCGCGAGCAAGATCATGAATTCGGCTCAACGTAATTATTCGGTAACGGAGCGGGAATGTCTGGGTCTCGTTACAATTGATGTTTTCATTATCTGACTGTATGTTCTTCAAGCTCACTGTTTACTGACTGTTTGTAGAACTACTAACCTTACTGCATTCGTGTTACTCGTGGTTTTACTCAATGGTGACCTGAAAATAATAGCTATCGTCCTTTTTTTGTTAACATTTGCATATTTTTGTTGGTGAATTGAGTTGCATCATGTGTGTGTGTGGATTGTGACTATTTTTTTAATTCGCTTTCGATTTATTATTCCCAGAAATTTTTTTGGGACTGTCAGACTTGCGGGAGGCTCAAATGATCATCCTGCAATACCGACGTTTCTACAAATATACAAGATACTCACTGTTTACAGTAACTTAAAGCCCCCCAAATCAGGAAACTGCACTGTATATGATGATCGGCCAGCTGAGCCCCTCATTTCTATTTCCAAACTTAGAGATATTTACAAACAAGACGATACTGAGACTGTTTTGAATGAAATCAAATGTAAGCTAGATCTTGCTATAAGGCACGATGACTGGGATTTTGAAGACGTTGTAGCCATTGAGCACAACTATAATTTACCCGAAATCGTAGATTGCGTATAATACTACGTATGTGGATACATTTGTAGGCAAATTTTAAAACACATAGAGTGCGATACTTGTCGATCTGCCGTTGTGACAACGGATTCGATTTCAGGGCAGCCAGTAGCGAGACTCGTGAACGCGAAAACGCATGGTAGGCTGCTTCACCCAAACCTCAAGTTTTTTCAATTGATTAAAGCTATTGAGCGTTCTTTCGCGAACAATTGCAATTCGCCACATGTGTTCCACCTAACCTTAGGAGACCTTCTGGCCCAAAACGTGCTTTCCTTCCCTTGTTTCCGGCACGCTGAAGACATTTTGGCATATGTCATTAGATATTACATTAATATGCGGATGCGCCAATACAGTAGGAAGCAAGGAGCTGATGCAAAAAAGATAATCGTGAAAAAAAAACTCGCCAAATTTACTAAACATTAAGTAAATGAGTTAGTAAAAAACGTATCTGTGTCATTTCATATTGTTACGGGGGTGTCTCCGCACTTCGTACCCCCGTTATACATGATAAATTATAGTTTACGGATGTTTTGAAACAGTAGAATCTTCCGGTCGCTTCGGCGACCGGCATTATTATTTAAAAAAATAAAAGTCTCGCTCTGGACTTTGAAGAGAACGCACGTTTGAATAAACATAACCCCCTGATCTTGAAAGAGATATTTGCTGCCTTTGGTCCTCAGTTATTTCCCGGAACGTCGTGTCTTCTATTCGTAGCAGGGTTAGACCCGTTGTTAAAATATCCTCTCCGCATTAACGATCCTAGTCCCGTTTCATCCTGTTTCTTTTCTCCCCTCCATGTCACGCCGCTCCCGTTTGAATTATCCCGCCCGAAGAGGCCTCAGTGACTATCAGCGCTGCAACGGCGAAGGCGCCTACTAGCGGAGGAAAAGTCGGCGCGATATTGCCAGGAGTTGCCAGTCCTCTAATATAGGGACTATGGAGACTAGAGGGAAGGAGACCAAGCTCTGTGTATCAAGGAGCGGTACCATTTTCCGCGCTTTAAAACATATATATATATATAGTATAGGGGAGAGCCGGGCAAGATGGGCACCCTAAGAAGATAACACTTCAAATAGCGGTTCGAATCAATGGATCTCCTAATTTTGATCAAAAAACGATAACCCGACCAATGCCGAGTGTTGAACGCCCTTCCCTGAAAAATCCGGAAATTCCGGGCAAGATGGGCACCCTCAAAAATGTTCGAAATTTCACAAAATTGAAAAATATTCTCAATTTATTCCGTATTCACGTGAGAATAGTTTGAACATGAGATTAGCTACGTATAGGAGGTTTGTAGACAAAAAGTGAGCAAAACGAATCCTGCCGGGCAAGATGGGCACCCGATTTTTTTTCGAAATTCCACAGAATCGAAAAATGTTCTAAATTTATTTTCGTATTTACGTGAGAATAGTTTGAACATGAGATTACCTACGTATAGGAGGTTTGTAGACAAAAAGTGAGCAAAATGAATCCTGCCGGGCAAGATGGGCACCCCAATTTTTTTTCGCAATTTCTCAAAATTGGAAAATTTTGAATATTTACTTTGAGTTCACATTAAAATACTTTGGATTCAAGATTAGCCATGTCTCAGAGGCTTGCAGTAGAGAGAACACAAGCAAAATAGGACATGCCGGGCAAAACGGGCACCTTCGAAGTTATGCGTCCTTTTCTCAGGTTATTTCAAATGAGTTATAAGTTTGCTGATCAACTTGTTCACTGGATTTGATATACCTACAGGGTGTCCCATTTCATACAATACAGCTGAATATTCCGAGAATCATTGGTCGTAGCGAAAAACGTTTGAGATAAAAGTTGTTGACCTATAAATCCTAACCTCTAAACTGATTCCATACGATCTATAATCTAGATTACCAGTGACAATGATGAATGTCATACACACCTTATAATTGATTGATTGTTCAAAGTATCTTAGGCAACTCAATAAATAAACTCAAACGTTTAGTTATGAAAAAGTCCTCATTATTTTGGGGGGATTTCGCCCCTCACTTCCTTAGTTTTTCCGAAACATCCTTAATTTGATGTTTCCGAATTTCTAAGAGAAATTAGAGAAAAATGTCAGGGGTGCCCATCTTGCCCGGCAGGATTCATTTTGCTCACTTTTTGTC
>JAFFZH010007505.1:0-39748 GCA_018420115.1 Euura saliciscinereae | reverse complement strand
AACCCCCCCCCCCCCCCTGGAGTTAATTGTTACAGTCCCTCGTCCCGAGCTCCTCTCCCCCCCGCATTCGACAATCAACCCCTCAATCTCTTCTCCTTCTCTCTTTTTTACGTTGTGAAGGACGAGAGGTTAGGTTCAACGTATCACCCCCTTCACTGCCGTGAGCCGGAGTCTCTCACATTGTGTACTTAATACCGTTTTATATGTAGTCCACACACATTGACGAACCGTTGAAACCGTCCCCCCCGTGTCAAATTATCATATCAATTCCCTCGTTAGGATCGCATGGACGCCATCTTCGGGCGAATACTTTCTCTAGTAATTGTTTCGGATACTTTTTTTTTTGTTATAAACAATAAGTTATCGTGCTGTAAGAAATAGTTGTTGTGAACTTCCAACAATGTGTTCGAAGTATCAATTTCAAGATATTTTTAACAGTACCTAAAGCAGTAAAGATTCAGGTCTAGAATTTTATGGAAGTACTAGGAGGGAGCTGTTCGGCGCTGCGCGCCTCAATAATTGGTTCCACCCCGTTTCATTCTCTTAGGAGTAGAATTTCAAAAAAATGCTCAAACTACTTTCTAGGTATTCGAATAAACAACCATTTGAAGTGAAGACGAAGTCAATATCTCATCGGGCCGAGGAGATATCGACGAATCCGCGAAAACATGTTTTACCCCTTTTAACCCGGTTGGGGGACGAATTTCGAAAAATAGCTTCTTAGTGGATGTTTATGGAGGGAAAGGAACATGTTGCACAAATTTCAACTTTCTAGGTCAAGGGGTTTCGGCTGGGCGTTCATGCCACTTGTTCCTTTATCGATATAGGTACAAAATTCAAATTCTATGACCTCATTGTCTCATTTTAATCGAATTCAGCACTTTTGGTTTCTCACGATGGCTGCAACCTTCATCTTCATGACTTTCGCGTTGTAGTTAATGTAACAATCATTTTTTACGGTACGACTGTCCCAACTTTTCTGGTCAAATTCTCACCTGTGTTTCCGTCAGCGAAAGAGCCTGGGCCAACTGCTTCCTCTCGGCACCTACGACGTAGTGGTTCTTCTCGAAAGCGTGTTCGAGTTTCAGGAGTTGGCTAGGACTGAACGCGGTCCTGATCCTCTTCGGCTTCCTGAACGGCTGGAGGAGGAACCCCGGGATGTCCGGTCCTGCAAACAAACGCAGACTTGTTTCAATCCATTTCGCGGTCTCTGACGTCATACCGAGGGAAGGAATCGATCGATCTTTGGTAGTGTCGTGACAGTAGAAACGCGATCAAACCTTTGTTTACCATCTTTCGAACACACAGGTGGAGAAACGTCGATGTTTGCACTGTAATCGTACTGTTTGATATCATATCAAACGGGATACCACGAAAGTGGTGATTTCCTATTCCCTTTGCGAATAACACGCCAGAAAATTTTTCTATGCCCCGTTTGCGATCATTTTTCCGATTCCATATCAGACGTCGGAGCTCGGAACGAACCGAGTGCAGGTCGAGCATTGAAGGAATTAGAGGCAAGTTCCTAGATCTGCCTTGGGCGTAGGCTATACCACCGAGTCGAGTTCGAGCGCGACCCAATAATTACCGGTAATTACCTCAGAGCGAGATCATGCGTGTGTATATGGGCGAGTAGCTGCGGGTTTCGCAGCTGAGACGCCCTGAGCTACTTGGAATTATACATAAAAAATAAGACTAAATCGCGGGTAGAACGTATCAAATTACCTTACAGATCTACAAGAACATGACGATTTTTTTAAACTTTTATGAAAGTATCATCAAGGCGATAGTTTTTTTTTTGTTTTCAGAGACATCGATTTTTTGGATTTTTTTCTTGCGCAGTCGTTGCCCCATAAATCACGAGACTGATTCTCGGTCGCATATTGTCTGTTTGAAAAATATACTTTACGAGTTAATTAAATTAAAATTATACAACTTCCCCTTGCGAAAGCAAGCTCGGGCACGTTCGAAGTATAAAATAGCGCCTTGTTAAGCGACCATTTTACGAGGTAGCCGCGATTTAAAACGTAATTGAAATTGCTAATATTGATTATTAGTCCACGACCGACGCGGAATGCCGGTCCAGAGACGAGGAGGCTGTGAAAAAGAACCGATTCCCGTGTTTCGAGAGCGACTAATATTCTGTAAATATTATCCTTTCATCTAAAAAAAACTCTGAATCATCGACTACCTCGAGAAAAGAATATTAAAAAGAAGCCTGGTAAACGATCATCATCACCGAACAAAGTGTACGAGTAACGTGTTTAACTGGCAGTCATTAGTCCATCTGCCAAGAGGACTAGATTGCCAAAAGTTAATTAGAGACTCGTAAATGTTTGACAGCTACCGAGAATTAAATATACCGTAAGAGGTGGGCCAGCGCACACATCGACAATCCTCATTAAACACACGAAATTCTGAAGGTGGGTCTCAAATTGCTGAAATATGATACAACAAATTTGTTAAGACAACCTCATGCGTCGCTCCTTCGTATGTAACGGGCAATTATGTTAATACAAATTCAACGTAATCTATGCCCACGACTTACGTCAACGATCAACATCATCCGTACTCCTCCGATGCCTCCAACGTTCCGGTCACACGTCAGTACCGAGATTGAAGAAACGAAATTCGTGTCTCAATTATCGAACACAGGAAAAAAAAAACTGACTTTCTATGTGAACAGTGAAATCATACACTCAGATCCCTTGTGACGTGTTGCTGATCGACAATGAAAAGGAAGAAAAAACCGGGACGAACGCCAACTGTGACAGACTTGCGGATGAAAGAGCGAGGATACGTTTTTTTAGCTGACATGGGGTATCATAAAGCCGTGATCAACTGGCCCGATTCCTCCTCCGTGCGACCGTTTGGAGGCTAGCTTCGGATATCCGTTCCACCGTTTCGCGAACAGCGCGTATCGCAATCAATGTAGGTTTAATTTTAGAATTCATTGTTCCCGTAGTAGCTAGCCGCTTAGTTTCGCTCCGATAGGAATCATGGTTCAACGCGAATCGATATTACCGTACATAAATTATACAAATTGGATTATAATTAACGGCGGAGAAACTGTCGAACTAATAACGCAGGAAACTCCGGGTCGAAGCGTGAACGATTGTAATGAGTGAATGAGTGTGCCTCGCGCGGTCGCGCGCGTGAATTATTAATCGCGAATGAATTATCGTCGGATGGTCTGATACCGGTGCCGGATAGCGACTATCCGGACTTTGGACCGCGGGGGGCACGAGCAACGCCACCTCTTCGCAGTTTTCGCGTTCCAATTCTCCCCATCTATGCCTCCCCCGTCGTAATTGGGAGACTAATTAACGAGTCTCTCGTTTCATAACCGGCATCCGACGATACTGCCCCCACTGTACTCTGTTATCTCGCAATTAGCGCGTATCAGTAACGACAACGTTACGACTGAAATTTCTCACTGTTCCAGTGTTCACCCAGTTATAGGCTTCCGCTCATTCATTACACTTCGTAAGAGCATAAAACTCGGTTCATGATTTTCTATGGTTACCCCATTTCTTCAATTACTTTACCAAAATATGACCCAACCGTCACGAGGTAGAACGTAAACAAACGACGGACACGGCATTATCGCGTCGATCAAAATAAGACTGTGTTTTGTTTACGTTCCGTCGGGTTCAGACATCCGCCTTCACTGTTTGCGCCTCTTATGATTGCCGCAAATTTATTTATTTCGTCGAGTAAAAAACAAAACAAAGAATGTCATTCGACTACTTGTCAACTAAAAGTCGACGTTTCGGCAGATGATGACCCGGCTTCAGTCGACTATATGTTGACTATTGACTAAATGTCGATTATTTAACAGCTAGTCGAGTCACAATTTTGTTTTGATTGGGTACCGTGCATCAAATTATACGTTGTTGACATTCTGCCATCATTACCACAATCTCTGTGGATCTGTGGACAGTATTAGGACCCAACCTAACGATACTGACAGACCGAATCCCTCATCCGTAGTGTAATTCTACTTCGATTCCGGTTACAATCCCAGGTAGCACACTTGTCCTAACGTTTACTATCATTGGACGTATTTTATGTCGTCATATGTTCGACAAGCATCAACTATGAGTCTGATAATGGTCGACTTTTGGGTATTATCTATCGTTTGACTGTTCAGAGTACGTTCGTGAACTTTTTTCAAACGCTACAATGTTATCAAAACATGAACCTCACAACAGAATTTGGAATCGCTTCGCTCTATCGAGTCGACGTTGGGATCCTCCCAGCCTCTGACGTAATGGAGGGTGTTTTTTAAATAAAAAAACACTTACCGACAGGAAACCTGTGGGGATACATCCTTCCCCCATGCCTTGACAAGAGCCACGGATAAAGGGGGTAGCTGTCCCTGGGAGGTTGATGCGGATGAGGCGGAGGATGCGGTCCCCCCGGAGGTCCTCCATGGGAGTACGGTCCGTGCGGAGATCCTCCGTGATGGGCCTGAAGAGCAACGGCCAAATTAGCCGCCTGGAAGTGCTGAGCGGCCGCGAGGTTCGCCGCGAGCGCCAGTTGCTGCGAGTGGTACTCGTTTTGCCCTGCTTGCGTTGCTCCTTGCGGATTTCCCGGCAGGCCATAGAGCGATTTGAGCTGTTCAGCGGCCGCTACCGCGGCCGCCGCCGCGGTCGGTGGAGGCGCGAGGTAGTTCGGACTGGGCCTGACGACCCCGGGCGGCGGTTGCGGGTGCCCACCGACCGGGGAATCCCTGGATATCCTGTGCGGAGGACTCGGACTATTGTTCGGAGTCGATCCCCCGCTGTGGCTGTGGGACGTCGTCCTGTTAAACTCTTGCAAATGATGGGCAAGGCTCAACGGGTGTCCGTTATGCGACGGCGTGTGACGAGACGCGGGGTATGACTCGACCGAAGAACTTCTCGACACCGGTCTGTCGGAACCTTCCGAGTGTCCGCCAGGGGACTGGACCGATATCTGACGGCTCCGCGCCGCCGGCGACGAGGAACCTTCGACCTCCATCGGACTCCCATCTCGCGAGTGGTCCTGCACCCGGTTAAGACGGTCCTGGTCCCGGCCGCCACCCACTATCGAGTCTATGCTGAAACCGATCTTCGGCTTCGACGGAACCGCCACTATCGGTGTCGGAGCGAGTGGCATCATCGTTTGTTGGAGGACCACTGTTTCGATGAACGATTTTGCCTATTTGTCCCGGGGATAAACTACGCTAAACACTTCACCAGGATTCATGTTAACGGTTTGTTCTGGTTCGACGAGACAACAACGGAGCTTCCTAGTCCACGACTTCGAGTCTATGACCGTCGCACTCGATTAGCACATTCATCGCGATCGATAAAATCCACCTGATCACGTTACATGGACACTTCACTACGCGATTTTTTGGATTTTGCTTCGAATCACCGGATGATCCGCACTCGAGTATTTGATGGTTGTAACAGAACCGATCACCGCGGAGAGAGGCAGTCGGATGTTTCTGGCCCGAGGTCTTGATGGTGTTTGAGAAAATTACCGACTAAACGCCGATCCCCGACGTGGTGGGGGGAACAGCGCTACCACATCGCCCGCTAGGCCCCCTCCGGCGGCTGGTGGGAAGTTCTTTGAACGTCCCGCCGCGCACGGGGCGCGGCTTGTCGCGCTTAATCGACCGTCGTTTTTATCGCTCCGGACTGCGATTGGTCCACGGATGTCGACCACGCCTCCAACTACCCTTACCAAGAGCAACCGAGCGGTTTCTTGAGTGGGGAGCGCATTAGTCCACGATGGGCGTTGGACTCGCGCGGGCGCTTTTTGCCCTCGCATCAAAACGAACCGTTTAATTAATACGTCTGGGGTATAACCTACGAGGAGTGTGCGGAGACCGCGACCGGTTGGGAGGGGGGAGGCTCCCTTAACAAGACAATTTTCTACTCATTTTCGCAACAGATATTCCCGACAATTGACCACGGATAATGAAGACTCGGTCTTTTGGACTGATCGACCTTTTTTCACACACGCGCGGCACTGATTACCGGAAGATAAGATCCGTGAGGCTCATGAACCGAGTGTGTATGGATGCTCATTCCTCGTGGTACGAAAGCCATAGCCGCCGGGAGTCAAATCCTACTGATTGCTGAACATTTTCGTTGGTTATGGTTGTTCTTGTAGAAACCCGATAACGGCGAGCGTGAAAAACTATAAAAGTATAGGCACATAAGGGATACGACCACCAATTGACGCTTTTGAAGTCTCACTTTCGATCGGAAGAAAGGCCGAATCCCTCCGAGATTGTCGATCGAAGTGAGACACGGTTGACATTCTGAATAAACGGCGATAGTTTGAGGTTATGAACCCCGTCCAGGTAGCAGAAAATATAATGGAACGAGTCGAAAGGAGAAATTTAACGATTATAGTCAATATCGAGCTCCCTAATTGTCAGCTTTTTGCGACACTTGGGGTGGTTTAGCTTCTGAGACGATTCCTCAAATAATTTCTAGTTGTCTTTGAATCGTTATCAATAAAAATATACAGAAATATGATGATACTATTGATTACAGAGTTGTCCTAAAATGTGAGAATTCCGTACAAGTATGAGGTGATCGAGAAAAGCACTTGCTACTAAAATGTACTTTTTTACTATGCAAATGCAGCAACTCGTTTTCACCATTCTGCTCTTTTGTACTTTTCCATCTATTGCAATATGGATCAAGTTACCTCGCAGGAAATTTGAAACTACTCAATTGACAATCGATTGTTGGAATTTCGGAAAGTAGTAATTTTTCAGACGCAGATACACAGCGCCGTGATTTTCATCTGTTTTCATTCCGGTCTACGAAGGCTTCTCCCAAATACATAAATTATCTATCTTTCATATTAGTTGACAAATGTTACTTTATGTAACACAATTTATAAACTGAGTCGAAGGTCGACTTGAAATTATGCAGATTGCGTGATATGCCTTTGATGGACGGAATTAGTCTACATACTACGAATACTACACATATGTGGTGCATTTATTCACTGAACCGAAAAGATTGATTGAAATCGTACCAGATATACGATTGTAAAGGAATTTGATATGACATTCAGCGAATGAATAATTAGCGACATTTGTTCATTGGAGCGAGACTATCCGCTGAATAGTAATTACACTCTGTAATTTACCGTATATTGCAACAAGACTCGACTGAAAATGAAAGCCACCCAACGTCGAGTGTGGAAAATTAGCATTAGCACAACCTAATTGACTTCGATCCGCTAGAAAATATAATGTGTCTGATTTAATTCTAAGAATATCATAGGATGTCCAAAACGGTTCGATTTCAGCTCCCATTCTAAGCATCGAAGGGGTCCCATAGAAATTTCACCCCACAATAAAATCGTTGCTGCAGGATAAGGTTGCTGATGTTTTCTTTGTCACACTGTACAATTCGATTCTCCATTTCCTTTTATCCATTAATCGTTCGATGGATTGAAATGAACGAAGCCTAAAATGATTTTTCTCTACTGATGAAACCCGGAAACTGAAATGTATCATGATTCAACCATCTTGACCATCATACTATTTTTTTTTTGTTCTTTCAACCCAGCGAATGTCAGACACGTGCAGGAAGTGCAACAACATTTCTTCTAGCTGCAGCTCTATCAAGCGGACTAATTGCTTCTCCGTCGAGCGGTAATACCTTTCTCAGGATTGTAATTAGACACGATAACTAGAGCGGCATAAATCTGATGACCATAATTATCATTACCCTGAGCTTTCCATCGAACGTGGGACTCAAGATTCTGAACAGCCTCGCAGCTGCTTGCAAGGGTTGCATCCGAGCCACGTACAATGATCACCTTGAGGCGATGGACGCGGTCAATATCACTCGAAGTGGTTCAAGCCTCCCAGTTTCCAGCTATTGACACTCCCCCCCCTCCCCCATCCTTCGATCGGACTCCGTTAGGGTCAACATTACATATCGCAACATCGGGTGTGACATGTGTAGGTGTTTTATAACCGGGAGTTATAACGTGGTGGGGGATCAACATGGCGACCAAGCACACATCGCTTCAAACGATGAACCAATGCGCGAACGGTAAAAGGCTGCCCTACACTCCGTACAGCCTATGCGAGGTCCGCCACCTCTCCGCATTCGACTAACTCGCGTTTCATGACTGAAACTTTTTTCTTTTCTTCTTCTTTTTTTTTTGATACCTACTCTTAAGCAGCAAATGTTGTAACGAACTTATTTTTTTTTCTCAATTGAGAAGAAAAACGTTACGTAGCAGAATCTAGGGAAAAAAAAAATTCCGTTGGAATCAACCGTCTGAAATGTTTGAGACAAATTTTGTTCACTTCTTTTCGTAAATGTGGGTATTGTTGTCAGATAATCAACCAACAATGGGATTGAATGGAGTATAACGGAAAAATTGCATAATACCTGATCGCGCGAGCATTGAGCTTTTGTGCGGTTTCGCAAAATCGATGTATTGGTTCGCACACGTATTGTGGCAATTTACGGATTTACCTTTCTCTAAGAAACACGAGGAGTGCCGGGTGTAGGTAATGTAAGCGACGTTGGATCACCAGGCTTTATGGCAACTCTGTAATTGAAGAGGTAATTGATACGTGGTACCTATACCCACCATGCGAAGGTAGGACCCTCGCGACAAAGACATCTGAGTGTAAATACAATGGGGTATGAAACATGGCTGAACAGACGGACGTTTTTTTTTCATTTGTAAGACCTTTTTGTCAATAGTTCGCCAGAAGCATAAAGAGAGCTGATTAAGACCGCCATTTTGTGTAACCCAATATCTCAACTTCTTGACTTCATATACATGACTGTTTTTTTTTATTTTTTATTTATTCTTCTGGCAACGGTCACGATATTCAATCTATTCACTTCCGGGACAATCAGAGCCTTTTATTGGCGGTCTTGAGGACGAGGAGACGACGCTGAATTCCTAACCTAACTTTTTCGACGATTGACGCTAAACCCACAACGGTATGAGAGCCACTGGTTCTTCGTCTTCGACGGTCTCTCAAGTATCTTAAATAACCAACCACGACCTATTATTTTCTGAGAATAAGAGGTGATTAAATTGATTCGCAATTGGTATATGGGCCCGGTTCTCGACTCTCCCGGAGGCCCTCTGCGTGCATGGGGGTAGTTGGTTATACGAGAGATGCCTGCATGTGCGGTACAGGTACCCTACGTTGAATGGAATGAGTGAACCAAGCGAATGTTGGATACTTGATAAATAAATGAATGAATAAATAAATGAATAAATGAGTATGAAAAACTGGGTGTATGGGTACTGAGTCTAGTTCATCGCTTGCAGCCTTCAGGCGTGGAGCTGGAAAAAGCGAGGCAGAAGATGACGTGCGATGGTGCTGGGCCGCAAGGGAGTCTGGGCATCGCTGATTACCCATACTTGGGGCCCCATTATGGCTTATTACCGGGGTCTGATCCACTTTATTACAGGGCCGAGCGTGGGTTCTTACCTAAATAATTTACCTCAAAATGATCCTCACTCTCCGAAGCATCTCTGTTGTAACAAGTAATTCGCTCCTTGGTTCAGGTAGGTATATTGTATATTCTAGTCTATTTTTATGTACTAATAAAAAACTTTTTAAAAACCAGGTGTATAACGCCTATATATTTTATAGTATTACGATCTAAACGCATTTATTCGGAAAATGGATACAAAAATAAAAATTAAAAATTTTTTTTTTACATGGAAGCTCACAGAAAATTTGACACAATAATTTTTAGGTTCGGAAAGAGATTGAAGAAAATAGAAAATAGAATTGAAATATTGATGAAAAGTACTTTTTAGAAATAATTGGACGATTTCAAGGTGCTAAGAAAGTACTTTTTAAAATTTCGGTATTTTAGCAGACAGTTTCTTCAAAATTATTACTCTTGATTCGTACTTGTTTTTATGATAATAAAGAGAAAAATACTTTTCAAAATCATTATATATAAGTTGAATATAAAAAAAGGTACTTTATGGTTTGAATATATACGAAAAAATCACTATTGCAAATTATTATTTGAATCTACGAAAAAGTACTTTTCTAAAAATTTTAGCGCTTTTAATATGACAAAAGTACTTTTTACAGAAATTCCAACCCTTTCAATCTAGAATACTCGGAAAAAAAATTGGCTACCTGATAATCAGCAAGCATATAAATATTCATCTAGAATCGGAATATAGAAATTTCATGAATTGAAGTACTAATTCACTTGATAATCATCAAGTATTCGAATACTTCCGGGATAATTACGTTTTTTTTTGCTGTGTATTCACGTTGTGTGAAAATCTTACGAATTCAAGTGCACATTAAAGTACTTCTATAGATAATTCTGTTCAGTTTAGGTCAATAAAAAAGTACTTTTCAACGAAAACTCATCGAAATGCTTCGACAGGATAGAAAGTACTCAATTATGTTGAATACTGAACGAGGTTAAATCCACAACAATAAGTTTCACTGCCATTAATTCGACGAGTTTCCACATCCTAAAGTACTTCACTTCAAAATAAAGCGATTTCACATGAAACTTGAATTATTTTGAAAGTACCCTGAATACTTTTTCCCCTTCTTTTTTTCACAATTATTAAAATAATACCAAAAGTACTTTGAGTCTAGATTATAACGCTCCAAAAGTACAAAAAGTACTTTCATTAAATTACCTCAATCTTATACAAAAAGTACTTTTATCTGGACTAACGCGTCGATCGAACGTCTCTAAATTAATCATGAAAGTACTTTTATTCCTATGAAAAAAAAAATGATAATTTTGTTGTCGCTTTTTTTTTCTTTTCTCGCTCGTTTTATTTCTGTTATTGTATTCCATTCAATCTTCAATCTTTCTTTTACACTTTGAGTAAATATCCACCATCCACAGGTTCATGTCTATAGGTACAGGTATAGCGAGGTACACATCAGCACGTCCAGAGGTTGAAGGTATACACACTGGACTCATTATATACCTTATACCTTCACCGTATGTAAGTCGGGGCACGAAGCATCCTGATGATAGGTAAGCGAGTGTAATGGAGTGTTAACTACCGTTCACCTCCTCGCCAACCGACCGGACCAACACGTCTCAGTGCCAACGAATATACGTGCATCGATGTACTCTATAACGGGTGCCCCAAATTCTTGTCGATCACATTGGCAACATTTTCCGCAAAAAAGAAAAAAAAAAATCCTACGTCCCAATATCAAAATCCTAGCTTCCCACCACAGAAACACCAGCATTGATGTTCAATCCTACGAGGATAACTTTTTCGATTAAAATTGAACCCCGAGTGTGTAAAAAATGGCGAGTTGAGTCTGACCAGCTCCTTGGTATCACCACTCCAACATGGAAACCAGCCAGACTGACTTTCGTTTGATATTACAATGTGGTAATTGATATTGAAATCGTGGATTCAATCTCAGATCGCTTTTTACAAATGTGGAAGATGATGGGATATCTTCACACGATGAATGGTTGCATAATTATAGGTCGAATGATATCCTCGATACGTTGACGTTACAGATTTATTAACACCTGTTGATTCACCGTAATGTGTGGGGGAAAAAAAGGGTTCTTCGATGCACCAGATCGTGCCACATTGAATATAATATTGCGTACACCCTGAGCTTAATTCTGCAGCACACGCAATTCGAGTTTGCGTGACGTCGATCAATCGGTGATCGAGTATTTCCGTTTTTTAAGATCTTCAGCTCTGGTAACAAGAAATGAAGATCTGATTCATTAATTTTCAAATCAATTAGTTCGGTATCTATAAAATTAGTAATTATATCGAAATTCATCGCCCATACTTGACTAATTAAACTTGGAAACTTTAATGAATGTTGATAAATAATTTATATAAACTATATTACAAGAAAATATTTGATAAACAACTGAATCGTCTTGAAGATTGAAAAAGCTGTAAATTCTTATTTTTTGGTCCATTCATTCTGCACTGGGGAATTTTTATCGATTTTTTATTGGAATAGCATGCGGCCCTGTAAACTGGGATGGATACTTAAGTAATAACCCGATAATGGCGGACCCCGTTCAAACCGAAGGTGTCTTTTTTTTTTTAAATTTTCTGTCTTTTTTTATGGCCATCTTCGCGGCCCACTTCTTCGGCAAACACGAGATCTGCGAACAAGCTTTCATACCAAGGCGTTCCCTAATATGTGTGCGCAACTAACCGGCCTGCTGATTACACCTATTAAAAATCACACCTGCACAAAAATCTGCAAATAAAAAGAAAGAAAAAAAATGATATTTGAAGAATTTTCGACATCTTATAAGAAAAAGGAATGTATGGGTTTGATTAAACGAATCCGACTCTATTTGGTCCAACTCTTGATCAGGTTAGTTTTAATTCTGTTGTTGTTCATTGTTGAGTTCTTCGAGGCTGTAAAATTGACCCTATGAAACCGCGCTGCGGGTCCAATAAATCAGAATCTAATTTCGGGTCGATATCAATCGGATCGATCGGCTGCAGTCTGGACCCCGATACTCGATTTTCGGCTCGTACCGGGGCTGCACGATTCACAAAGCAAATACTATGCCAGGTAACCTGCAATCAAATAATACACACCGACGTGGGATTCTACGACTTCGGGTTACACGCGGATCGGAATTCTTCTTTTTATCATCCTTAAGCAGTACTTTAGGAAACAAATTAATACTTCGATATTCGGAACAACAGCTGCGGGATATATCTCACCTCAATTTTCTACAGACTTTAGGTGTTTCTGGTCAGGTTCATTGACCAACAATTTTTTTTTTTTTTGTTTTTAGGCACTTTGTGGATCACCTTCGGTTGGTCTCAGTACCTAAGTACTTTTTGTAGAGATTTTTGTCGGCAGTATTTTGATTGAGAAGTACTTTACGGGGAGATTAAATCACATTCAAAAAACACAATAGCAATTTAGTGACACAATTGTTCGAGAAAGTACTTTCTGTCGAAATTCCGAAAGCCCTCAACGTACAAAAGTATTTTATTCAGAAGTCTGCTAGATATGGTTTTTTTTTCACCAATTCAATTACCGCTATTTGTACAGATTTCGAAAGTTCATATGGAATTAAAAGTACTCCGAGTCGGAAATGGACCGTTTTGAAGAAAAAATTTCTTGTTTCAAAATCTAGTAGATGGAATGAATGAGAAATAAATGTATTACAGATACTTGAAGTCCCTTGAAAGAGAATATAAGCACTTCGTGAAAAAAAATTGACCAATTTGATTGCCCAGGTTAAGGTGTACTTTAGGTAGAAATTCAACGGACAAAAGTACTTCGGGATTGAAACCAAGTTCAAATATGTCAGGGCAGAAGTATTTTTGTAGTTGAGAGGTTTACTATAATGTTCATATTAGAAGTACTTTCATTGAAAGATTAAACATTGCCAAAGGTATGTATATGAAAAGTACTTTTTGTTGAAGTTTGAACCCTTTCAAATCATGATGAGTATTTCTTGTCCCAGTTTCAACATTATCAGTCCAGATAAATGTTACATTTCAGAAAATTCAACGTCATATAAGTGAAGTACTTTTATCAAATTTCTTATCGTTGCTTCTATTATCTATCATTGAAAATAGTTATGGCCGATACAGACTTCTATAGAATCGTTTATCGTTGAATTGTACAAAAAGCACTTTCAGTCATGGATTCAACGCTCTCAAATTTCCTAAAAGTACTTTTTATCGAAATTTGAACCATTTCCCGGTATAAAAAAAGGTATTGTCTGTCAGTCACTGAGAATTACGAATCTTAATCCTGAAAGAAGTACCTCTTTCCGGAAATTTAACGACTCAAAATACTTCGATGGAGTACTTTCTCCAAATTTCTTGTTCCTACAGATTTTTCATTCCTTTTTTCTTGAACCATTTAGAGAATATAGTTTTCCGAAAATTTTTACAAACATTATAATTCTTGAATCGTACGAAAAATACTTTCAGTCGATGATTCTAAATTGACAAAAATTGACAAGAAGTACTTTTTTGTGGACATGAAAACTTCACAGAAGTAGAAATATAGTGTAATCTCTCGAACTCATTGTTCCCAAAATTTCTGATCTGTGTAAGATTCTCCAGACGTTTATAATGATACATATACACACACCGGTACTGACGAATAATTCGAAATTTCAGATTTATAATGTTATTTTCCTCACCGCGAAGGACTGTAATTAAGCATTTATTTCGAGGATACGACATCGTGCAATTATTTACCGGTTCATTTCGTACGCGTACACGAACGATTCATCAAAGATACTTAATTACATCGAATTTTATACAGGCTCACGATCATAACTTTCTTCGTAAATTTATATTCATTTATCTTCCAATAACAATCAATTAACGTCATAAATAGTGACTATAATTACTCAAAAAATAGAACAAACATTTTCATTCCCATTTCCATTCAATGATCAAAAAGTCAAGATGAAGATAAAGAAAAAGTCTCAATTTTGATGAATTTCCCTTTCCGTATCGAAAAAATCTAAACCTCCCCCGCCTCTCGAGGATCACTAAAACCGGCCCACCGCCCTTCGGGGTTAAACTGTTGGCAGATAGCCGCGGTTTGTTTGGAAGTCGTTCTAATGCGCGAGTAACCCGTAATCAGTGGCCAATGGGGAGGAGCCGAATACATCACGCCGGGCTGTCGGTTCCTCACAGGGTTCCAAACCTTGTTTATATGTCGAGGTATCCGTGCGCCATATAAGGAAAGGGCGCCCAGCTCTCTCTCGCCTTTCTTTATACATCAGGACCCAGAGATTCTATTCGGATAATTTAGCAGTTGGTTAAACGCTACTTTATATCGCCCATAAACGATCTCGGACCATTCAATCATTCATCAAACTATCGATCCAAGTTTCGCCATATTTTCACCGCGATAGCTAAACTCTGAAATGAATGGATTAGGAAGAGACGAGTGGCGCCGCCACGAAGAGGCGGCCGCTAGTCGTCGTTTTGGCGCTGGCGCATAATTCCGTAGCGTCTGTGGGTCAATTACGAGTTAAAAGTCTGAGGTATTACAATAAAGACTATTATAACACTTTTGAGAGTCGGGGCAGGGGGGTGAAACCCGTTTCCAAATTACGGGTAATCTAGGTTAGAAAATTTAAAGTTTTGTAGCCGTTTTGGTGGAAATAAAAAAAATTTATTCCAAGATGGACTATGCAGCCGAGGCATTAAACGACGTATAATCAACTTGTCAAAATAGTTGGGGAAGTTGAAGCGGTCGTTAAGTCTAATATATTAGGAGAATAGATCTGGCTGGGCAGAGCCCGTTGCCTGAGGGACAGGAAAAAAAAGGAATGAGAGAGGAAAAAAAAGGGAAAAGAGGGAAAGAATTAGGCGAGGCTGCCAGGGAGCAGCGAAACACTTGGCCAAAGCCCCTTTGCCGACTGCAGGGTTAAATGAGGGGGCGTGGATTATGAATTTTAAGCGATTCGTTAATTGTTATACCTTTAATTATCGTTAATTATTAACTAAATTGTAGGTTTAGTTTCCGTAACTTTATACAACCCAACTCCAAACTCTTGAATTTCTTAACGCGGTTCGACTCGTCTGAAGGAGGCCCTTGACTTGTGATTTTATTTTACGATCCTCTGAAGGCTAAAAGGCTCATGGCTGAACGCTGAAGGCTGAAGGTATAACTCGACCCGAAGATCAACCAGGAATCCAATATAATCATACGCCTCTTTCAAATACTTTGGTATAAATAAATTGGGAAATCAGCTGACATGAGAAGAAGAGATTTGGTCTTGTTTTTTCATACATTTTAGATTATGAATTGATTATGATCAAAGAACCACGATTTTGATTCAAATTAATCCCAATTTTAGGAAACATAGAAACGTAATCGAATTTTCAGATTTTTCACCCCTTTACTGACTTTCAAGCCTGTATCTTTAGAACAGTCGATTTTAAACGGAAAACTGTCTGAATCTTTTTTGTAGACAATTTCATGATCTTCAAAATGAGTCTCGTTCGTTTTTTACATCAGAGTGACCGGAAGAGAGTTATCGGTGAAAAAGTAAAAACGATTTATTTCGATCGATAGCTAAAGGGTTGATTATGCTTAAAAAAATGGTTTGGACCAGATAAAATGATATGAGAATGCAATAATTTATGTAAAAGTGACCGTTGAACGATAACCTTTGAAAAAGAATGAGCTAATAAATTCCTGTTGGAATTTCAATTAGGTTAGTAAATTCTGGTCTCGATATTTTACCTGTATGTTCATATAATGTATTATGTGCTTCTTATAGAGAATTCAGGTGTGTGTGTGTGTGCTCAAAATCAGATACGATCATTGATCAGTACGTGCCAGAGTATTCAATGATCACAATTTTATATTAGATTGTGTATCACTTACACCTATCACATTCGGATCTGAGCCTCACATATATTACGTTGCATAGTACGGCTGCTGTTCTTAATTGGGCATGAATTATTCAATTGAAATTCAACAAGCTGATACAAGACAAACACACCTATGCTCGATGATAAATTATTCTAATTGTAAGTACAATCTGCTATTATACACAGAGTGAAATGATATTCAAACGTCACTCTTCAATATTTAAGGCTTCATATCTCGCAAACTATCGATTCTACCGAAAAAAGTGTTCATACTTTTTTTATAGAAAATTTAATTATCTTGAAGATTAGTCATTATCGTTTTTCAGCTAGGAGCAACCGGAAGCGAGATATCGGGATGAACAAACTCGAGGGTCGAAGGACCAAAGGTGAACCACTCTGTACGTACTACTAAAATGTTGAGGTAAGTGAACGACTATGTATCGCGAGTTACACACACGCCCACATCCATCTCGATTCTTAAATCCGGCGGCCATCTTTGAATCTTGAAGCTTCAATGAATAATGTATAGCTCAATTACATCTGGTTGTGTTATGCGTATAGTCCCAGGAAAAGACATTCGGTCTTCTGTCATACCTGGGGCGAGGGGACGTGCTACCGATGAAGGGAAGGCTTCACGCGTGAGCTTGAGGAGTTATGGAATTCTGAAGAAAACAAAAACAAAAAATGAGGAAAACTCGTAGCAAACACGAGGGAAGCGAGAATACAGGGAAATAAATAAAATAATTGTCAAAATAAACGGAGAAAAATCCCTGTGCCTGTGCCTGTACCGATCCGAAAGCGACTACCTAGGTAGCTGCTAAGCTGATTAACCGACACCGCGGTGAGCACGGGATCTTAGTAATGAGCTTACCTATATCCCGTGTCGAAAATGCCTGACCGAACAGAAATATATATAATATACAGTCGATTTTTAACAAGGTTCATTATAACCGTGTTTACATGTACCGGTCCAGGGGTTAATCACTCAGAAAAATCGCGGTGCTCTGTGGGTAGAATTCGAAACATGAAAGACTCAGTGAGGTATCGAATACTTCATGGGATGTTGTTGGAGAAACTTCGTGAGATTTTTCGAAACAGTTTATCACGAGACTTTATCAAACTTCTAAAATGCATTTTGAAACTATAAAGAGACTTGATAGGCTTCAAGGACTTCTTTATGCTTAACGAAAAATCATGAGAACTTCCTTCGACTTCATTGATCTTCGTCTTATTTCGGGAGACTTCGAAGATTCTGGGAAGGACTTCAAGGATTTCGTAGGACTTCACGAAACTTCATGAGACTTCATGAGATATTATCTGACTCCTCCATTCTTCTCAGTGGCCAATGAAGGGGAGATTTTTTTGAGATTCGTTTTGAGTTCAACAGCTTTTGAAAAAGTATCGATATTTTGCAAGATTTGAGTACAGAAGCAGAGACGAAGCAGTTTTTTAGTTTGAATTTCGTAGTGCCGAAAAATTATAAAGTGATGTCCAGCTGTGACTAACATCGTACAAGAGCGTTTCGTGGTGCCTCTGCTTGACCCCGTCGTGACTATGATACCCAGTCACGTTTTTCGGTCCCAGTCACGGGTCCTCTCTTCTTTATTTTACACAAATTATGTCCTCCTATATCTACATACATAACTTCTCCTTTTTTTTTCCTGTATTCTTTTTTTACTATCATTGTGTAAAATGTTAGGATATACCGCTGATGTTCTACCTCTGCAGCTACTGCAGTTTCACAATTACATTTTACACATACTCTGTTCCCATCTCGAATACATAATTGGACACGTGTATGTACCCAACTTTTTTCCCTCGTTATACACGAATTAATCAACCTGTCGTTAATCAAACGTACATAATAATTTATTTTTGTATGAGCCCTAAATATAGGATTAGAAAGAAAAATGGCAAAAAATATACTGTTCTAAATACGAGTTTCTTTTTCCTCAAAATTTTTGTAATACCGTTAAATCTGTGTTTTTTTTTTCTGTTTTAAATACATGAATTTTATCGCTCATCAAAACTTATTTTTTTTTACACCCGATCTTGAACGCATTGCCAAATTTGTATAAAGTTAATTAAAAACAGGTCACAAGTATCACGGTCTGACGTAGTTCGTGGAATTTATAATATGATATAATGGTATACATTAGAGGCTATTCACGAAGTGGATATCAACCCATTACACGACGGGTCCTTAAAAGGTGTAAATTAGTTGTACCATAAGTGGCGTTTTTTTTTTTTTTGTTTTTTTACATAATACTGACGCACATTAGCCTAGCCGAGGCTATAAAATAAAAATAAAATGTCTTGAGATTTTTAGTTCACGGTAATAAATTTCAGCGAAAATATATGTCTTACGTCTAACGTTATTCAGAACTCGTGTAATAACCTAAACTCGCGATAAGATCCTAACACATTTTCGAGGGGGCGATCAAATAAAGAAGAAAAAAAAAAATTATCAAAAATATATGAAATTTGTACTATTTTATGATCGCCTGATTTTCTCCGGATATAAAAACCGTTGCGGATGTTACATTAATGAGGCGAAATTGATGTCAAGATATTGATCGATGTAATAAAAACCAGGGACTATAAAAACGTGATAAAAATAACCTCAAAGTTTCCCTCACAAATATGATTGAAAAAAAAAATCGTCAGAATCATATAAAAAGCTCCGTTTACGAAATAGGGTAATAAAAAATGAGGAAGCTCGTCCATCCTTGAATAGAGCGGCGGACATTATTACCTGTCGGATATAATATACGCTCAGAGGTCAACTGAATTTAAGGCACGTGGGCCAGTTATTTCTTTTCAAGGAAACCAGAATAATAACAGCTCATTCAGTCTCATGGAGAAACTTTCTACGTAATCTTACGGACGTTCTACCACTAAAGGTTACGTAATATCAAGGAATAACTGTCTTATTGTTAAACCAATACTCATCGTAAAGTCGAGATGGTCGTACATGAACGGAATTCAAACTGACCCATTATTACCACAAAATACCCTCTAATATAGGAGTGAACAAATTTATTACACACATTTTCCATGTCTTCAGAAAGACAGTAATCATAATTTTATATGATTTTTCAAGTGTTTGAGAAAAAAAATTGAGCCGATTAATTCCTGTAATTTCTGAGTGATTTTTATCTGATTTCGAAGGATTTCAAACCAGGGTGTGAAGTTGGTTTCAGGAGTGATTAGCCCATGGACTCGGCCTGACTATTAATCGTTGATAATAATTTGCTCGCTTTCACTTCCGCCGTGTCATTCGTTCCTTATTAATAACCTCGCTAATTGACGCTTGTGGAATAAATATTTTCTCTGCCACAAGGGATGCGAGGATTCCATAACGCCCGTCGTGCCATCGCGAGCGATGATAGAACGAGTTACGTCATAACCTCAAAAAAACTTGCTATATGTGAGACAAAGTAATGATACTGAAAATGAAAATTAGTCAGCGTGATTCGACAAATTCTCCATATTCCAAAAATCATTTATATCTCATCCAGAGTATAATTGACTTTTTTCAAAAATCACTTGTCGTAGGGTTTTCAGGCACACGGTTGATCCGATTACGGCGCTCGACGTCTCATTCTCTTCGGAGAGCAATTCTTCATCGTGTGAATGAGGGAAATTGAGAAAGAAAATTTTCGGACCAAGTTATCAGCAAAAGAGTGCCTAGATTGTCACTAAATATCGATAACTGACCATAACTTATCACAGGATTTTTTTTTCTCAGTTTTCCTCGTTCACACGATGAAGAATTGCTCTCCGAAAAAAATGAGAAGTCGACAGACATAATCGAAGCAACCGTGTGTCTGAAACCTTACGACAAGTGATCTTCAAGAAAGTCAATTTTTCCATTTGTAAGGAACTTTGGATAAGATATTAACAGTATTTGGAGTATTTAGAATTTGTTGAATCACGGTGTACTGGTCCTCTCAAAGTTGAAACGGTAACGACACGTGTTACGGCAAAAGTGTTTTTAAGCCCGTCGTACACCCCTTTGGTCATAATCATAAGCGGTTAAAAAGATGTCCAGTCCTGAGTCCAGTTTCGTTTGTCTTTTTTTCTCGTTAAAAAGTACCCATACTGCAGTGACTGTAGCGAACCACACGTATATCTCATATTTTCTAGGACAAGTTATCCCTGCCCTTGCCTTCCCACTTCTCAACCCCGTGGGGAGAAAGATCCGGCGAGATCTTGTTGCTTTTATAAGTTTAGTCTTCATGGAATGAAGTCAGCGGCGGGTTACTACCCACGGGACAATAATTCCCAGGTCTCTCTTTCTCTCTCTGTAACATGGGGCTAGATGCTGTGCCGGAGTTGAGAAGATGAAGCGATAGCTGTGGCAGTTCGACGATGTCATTTGTTACGGTTATCAGATCGTCGCGCATACGCACGACCCGCGCCGAGCAGCTCGCCAACAGACCAAATGTCAACCGATGATTATTGTGTTTTGTCATACTACGTGTCTCTAATGATTTCCACCGTCCACCGCGGCTCCCCGATCGTCATTATCCTCAAGAGTTAGGTTAATTCGCGATCTCATTACGCCGCCATTGCATGTCCTATCGATCTGGCGGGAAAAGGGGCTTTTCTCCATGGTCCGCGCTCTCGTACTCCGCGTGACCGATTGCTTTGCCGCCAAAATTACCCTGAGTTTCCTTGCTAGGGAATTGGGGGAGATAAATGTAATAGTCCGTAGTTCAGCTTGCTAACAAGGTTAGCCTTTAGATTTTAGATAAGAAAAAAACAGACGACTGAGTGACCGGGGAACCGGGAGAGATCGGGTTGAGTGAGTGGCTATTTATAATGAGGTCTGGTAGGACTCGATCAACGATTAGGAAATTCTTAAACGATACTTCATCAATCACTTTACGAAAGCGTCGATTTTTAATGTCCGCAATTATAATTGACCATCTCTAATTATAATTTTACGTGTGTATTATTCCTCAAATACAGAGGCTTATTACTCATTGTCACTGGCCACTTCCTTACATGCATATTCGGGCACCTGAAACCACCTGACATTATTCATCTCGGTAACCGAATCGCCTATCACCGTTATTTTTATCCGTCAATTGACCCATGTGTAATATTAATAAGTTATTTGTCATTGTCTACTTACCCGGTACCTAGTCATCATCTTCGACACTGTGGTGAAAATATGGATTCAATTTCTTGAAATAAACTTGTATAATTACAGGATAAGGAGATGGATTAATTTTCAATTAGCCAACGGTACGCGCTAATCGTCCTATCAAACCTACTTTCTATGACACGTGACTCAGTGCATGTAACCCATTTTTCTTACAGTCATTAAACAATCACCAATTAAATTGTAGATAATTGTTCATATATAATTCTTGATACTGTATTTATTACATCGTTACATCTTTATTTATTCCATTTTCAAATCGATACACTCGTTAAATGATACATAGATACTCTATTCTTCAGTGTGATCGTTAATTTCTCTCGGAATTGCAAAACTTGAGACTAAAAAATTGTTAATTTTTCTTTCAAAATCGATTTAACTTTCAGAAATCGATCAATCAGATCCACGAATGATCTCAACGAATCAAAGTTTCATCCAAATCGATAAAATCTACAAATTCAAGTGTTAATTTATCAATTAATTTGTTTTAAAAAGAATTTATTCTATATTAGATACTAAATGTAATCGATGGGTTAGATCGCCTTATTGTATGCATCCCGCATTTCATCCAGGATCTCGGTGTGCCTAGTGGATCTGGTGGGTGGCGCCATCTGGAACGTACGTCACGAACTACTTTCAGCCTTGTGTGTACGATCTGAAATTCATCATTTACCGACTGCGGATAGTAGACACAGTTACCATCGGTGGAGACGTAAATTATCGGTTGAGAGAAGGCAGATATATGATCCGCGAATACAGAAACACAATATCCCAGATCGTTGAGTCACTTTATTGGTTTTGATGCTGATCAAATTCGAATTTCGCATATCTGAATCAATTTTAGCGTGCTTACCGACTGCTGCCACTCCGAAATTCCGACATTATCATCTACAGGCTATGAAGAACGCCTTCTTTGAAGTCTCCATGAGATGGAGCCACAGTTCGGTCGGTAAGGTAGCGCCTTTCAGCCACTTTGCCGACAATATCGTGAACTGCTTTAGCTGAAAGTCGTAGAGCGGGAATCTCTTTGAACCATAGTCTGCTAAATGTTTCTGCACTCCATCTCCGTGAATTATCATAAGATCGAAATTCACATGGCAAAAAGGTGGATTCAACTTAAGGATTGCATTGTAATTCTTGCTGAAAAATATGAGAAACTGAGTCGCTTAATTTTTTTTTTGTTTGTATTCTTCTCGATTGAAATCACTTTTCGAACACGTGGCGCTGGCTGGGTTCGCGGTTGGTAACTGATATTGCGGTTAGTCGGTAGGCGGTAAAAAAAAAGTGAATCCTTGATATGATTGACTCGATAAAAAGTTGTGGCTGCCCTCGGAGGATCAGAAGATAATTGAAAATCTGTTGTAATAGAGTCTTGATTTTTTTTTCAGCGTGTCTGTATAGCGTGATTCTTGACTAAAACATGACAAAAAGTTATTCTATTGTCTAATGATCGACGTGTCGTACAACAACCGTTAAAAAAATCTCACCGTCCTATACCCGCAGTCCATGAGAGACAATTGAATCTCAGGTATAAAGCGTTTCATCTATTTTTTTTTTTTTTTTTTTAAAATCTTTGCCACGCCAGATTAGAGGACAACGGAAAAAAAAAACCTCAACGGATGTTTATACACTGTCAAAGAAAATACATCGTCTTTTTTTTAAATTTTACCCTTAGTAGTTCACAGCTCTCATCATCATATATAACAAACCGCGTTGTCATACCGCGTCTACTAGTCTTATAATGCGGTAATTTTGAACTTTATGCCCATAGGAATTCCGTCACGTAATTATTCTATGACTAGGCAACTAATCGGTTAAGGGGGTTCGACGACGATCGATGCAACTACAAGAAGTATTGATCAAGAATTGTTGTTGATTTTTTTCTAAATGCCTTCTTCTACACTCAGCATACACACAAAATTTCATAGAAAAATATTGAAAATTGCACAAGTTATAGATTTTTATACCTTCAGCCTGTCAAGTAGAATAACTCTTACAATTTTGAATATTTTTTCATAAAATTTGGGGTTCACAGTCAGTTCGATACCCTGAACAATCTATCTCGTCAGATTTTTTATGTATCTCACTTTGGGCCGCGTACGGAAATTCGTCGAGGTTCAAATCTAGGTTTCCCGCGTTGGGTTGTACAGCATGTTTTTCGGAATACAGAAAAACGTTCGGAAAAAAATAGCGAGCTCTCTGTTACCGATACTTCTTCGAAAACTTACAAAAAACCGTGGACTCTCGATAAGTGCCCGAATGCTAAAGGGGCTTGTCGCACTTGGCACACAATCTACCATATTTCAGGGAGTCCATAATTGACCGTTAATGTATATAATAGGTGCGATAAGTTGGGGCGGAGTGAATCTCTGATCTGGGATCTCTGCTTCTTATCTCTGATCGAACAGTTGGTACTGTGAGCAACTGGAACAATGGTGACGTACGGAACGCGTGCCCTCAACAAGGGGAATAACAGCCTCCGGTACTTGGCGAGTGCGTGTGTCGGATCGAGATTCTACCTATATATTATAAAAATTTCTTAGACAATCGACTGTGTGTTCTTTAAACGAGACAAGGCCAAACCCGTCACCCATTCGGAAACCACCGGCCCCAACAGCCACTGTACAAGGTGCGGTGTAAACTGGTCAACGTTACGTGATGAATGGCTTGGGGTGAAAATTACAATCTCGAAGAACTTCCACCATAGTCGAATGACTCGGATGAAGAGCGAAAAGGAGGATTTTGACAATATTTCAAAACGATTCCAACGATTTTGGGTCATCCTGACGGTTTGATCGCGACATCTCGACGGAATAGTGGAGATTCAAACTGATTGCCAAATGATTTCAAGCGAGTTTCAGCGAGTCCAGGCGATCAGTTTGGATTCATGCAATTGTCAAACGATCTTAACGAGGTTTTGGGTGATTTCGAATTCTTTAAGCTCATTTTGAAAAAAAATCTAAGGGTTTTGAGCATCTTTTCGCAGCCAGGCGATTTTGAATAAGATTTAAAGCTTTTTTCACGTCATTCTAAACGCTTGCAAGTGACTGTCGAATCAATTCAGGAGGCTTAGAAGCGATAAGAGGCGAATACCATCAATTCGCGTTTGAAAAATTGAATAATCTTATCCTGTTGAAAAATATCCGAACGAAAGTGAGTAAGAGGTCGTCGAGTGCCCTTGGAAGGTTGTTCTGTGCATTGATTATGATCTCGAGTTTGAAATAAAATATAAGAATGCTCTAATCTTAATTCGAGCATCTCGGTCTTTGGCCTCTTATAACGTGGAACAACCTCGCAGGACCAAAAATCTCCTGGAACCTGATACACGTGATTTAAAACGGTTACCGTTTCGTCGCTGAGAATCTCAGCCCATCCATAGTCACAGCCTGCCTTCTAGTTTGGGACAACTTTTTTACACTCGTGTGTATCATACGTGTATAATAAGAAAAATTTATAAAATTTGACGCTTTTTTTTCTACATCATACAATTAACTTTTTAACAATTAATAATAAAAAAAGTATTGACAACAATAAATGGCCTGATAAAAGGATCACTTTGATTGAATGAAAAATGTTATTTTGATAGTATTGCAAATTTTTTTCTCCAAAACTACGTACTTGATGTTAAAACGATGTAAATTTGTGTTATTTCAGGTGATAAAAAAATTGTGTCACAAATAACATAACAAACAACAGAGTTGATAAAAAAAAACTCGTTTTGTGTCTTTCGCTTTCAAAATAGAATAGCGGCATCATGACGAGTAAAGGAAATGCCAAATCTTCGAACAGGGTTCAAAAGTATGGAATTTGAGGTCTTATTTTGAACAAAAGGAATCGAATTTATATTGAAAATTACGACCTTAATAAAATGTTTGGAAAAACAAATAAAATTAATGAGCCTGAACCTTGTGTCCATTATTATTCGAAAACCAATGAACAGATTTTGATAAAAATTTGAGTAAATATGCACAAGTCTATTGTCTACGATGTGATAAAGCCGATTTTTCGTGGTCGTCGTCGAACTGAAGTCATCGAACATTTCATATGAATAGAAAACTTAAAAAATTTCATTTTCAGACACAAATTGTCCAACTTTTGTTATTTTCAAATGATGGATCAGAATTGATAAAAAAAAAAAGAACTCTTCTTTGGGTTCATTAATCGCTTTGTGAATCGATTTTGTACTTTTTTAGGCTTCAAAGGTTGTCTACCCTCTTGATAAAAAAAATTTAAAACAAAAAATAGGGCGAAGAATGTACAGAGCGGATCTTACGAGACGGATTTTGATTCCTTAAACAGATAGAATAATTGACGCGGTACAGAGATGGGAATCTGGTGTTATTCCCAGCTGTATAGAGCGCAACAGTTGCTCTGCTCTTTAAACTTACAATTAGGAGGCTATATTTTAGATGAAAATCTAAATCAATATAATTGCGTTAACGGTAAAACGCTGCGGGTGTTTCTATACCTCGAATAAAAGTACATCGGTGATCGATTTAATTCGTAATTTAAAATAGAAAATTACCCCGCCTCTCGCAGACTCGTCCGAAGTCACCTCTGACCCCTGGGAAGGCGTAATAACACCTTGGTACGCCCAGGGGTCACCGGAGTTCGGCTGCTTTCTCACCAAACGAAAAATTCTCGATCAAACCAAAAGTTGCGTTATGTGAGGTGCGGTGTTGTAATTCACGCTGCTCTCTATACACACAACGCCGGCTCATCTAGACGCTTTTTCAGCAGTCAGTCAACCTCGGAAACCCGCCTGGAGCTTCGGGGACGAGTGTGTGGGTGTGGGATCTTTGACGATTTGAATATTCACTCACTCATCTTTAAGGAGGAATTGGCCGTACAATCTCGACCAAAAATGATTCTCGTCGTCGAATTGAGTACTTCGTGATGAGATAAAAATCAGAAAAAAATCAACCATGATAAAGATGATGAGAGTATTCATTTTGAATGATAATAATGCCCGAAAGTTATCAATAAATTGTTTAAACAAAATATTGTTTAACAAATTCTCTGGTAACGTTATTTTTTTCATCTCAAATAAATGCCCCAATTTTTCTGAACACAAATGCATTTTTTTAAGAATTTTGTCACTATTTTGAAATTTCAGTTTTCGAAAATTTGTAGAGGATGTATTTACGAAACTATTCGTTCCACGCTCCGGAAACTTCGGAATTGTAATCTACATCGTTTTCACAAAAACATATTCAAAATTCAGATTTTTTTTTCCATTTTTCAAAATTTGGAAATTTTCGGAAACGGAAATTTCAGAATAGTGACAAAATTCTTAAAAAATTCATGTGTATTCAGAAAAATTAGGGCATTCATTTGAGATGAAAAAAAATAACGTTACCAGAGAATTTGTTAAACAATGTTTTGTTTAAATAATTTATTGATAACTTTCGGGCATTATCATTATTCGTTGTCGACGAGAATCACTTTTGGTTAAGATTGTACGGCCTGTAGATCTTTAATCACCGCATGAAGTTCTTTTTTTTTTCTAACTCGGTATCTCTGTCTTTCAGCTGGAGAAAAAAAAAGGAAAGTCATAATTATACCGAGGGGAAACCAACAGCTGTGAGTTTCTCACTGGATGATAAAGTTTGAGGGTCTGATTAATTTATTTATTACTATTTTTATATATTTTTTTTATCAATCATGGAAACCTTCGTGCCTACAGTGAGAGCGTTTTTTTTGTTTTTTTTTTTTTTTTTAATTTATTTATTTGAAGAACAAAATTTTTTTAGATCGATTAGTTCGATTTAGTTTGATTCTACATTAGATTTTTTGGGGAAACTAAAAATTCAATTCATCATATTACTCGGCATTGGATTCAAGAATTTCGATGAATTTGGTCCAAATCGATAATATCTCAAGTATAGATGAATAGATTTAGATAAAATTGGTCCCAATTGCCCGGATTTTTCCCCATAATTCGAATACGAAGAAGCTTTCGAATCAATCGATACAGTATTTTTATTTTACTTTTTTATACTTCTCGAAGTCGAATGCGAACAATGGCTCGTCAAGATCAGCCGCATTCCGCTTCCATACAGATTTTTTTGCGTGAACATCTGAAGTATTTTTGCTGTTTTATATACGATATTCTTCTTTATTTCCAACGCTGCGGTTTTCACGCCTGTCGATATAATCGAACTCAGATCAGCTCTTACGTGTTTTTTGATACTCAGACACCAAAACGCGCGGAGATGATTCGAATTGACGAAGAAATTTGAGCCAAATCA
Organism: Euura saliciscinereae; assembly: GCA_018420115.1. NCBI lineage: Eukaryota > Metazoa > Arthropoda > Insecta > Hymenoptera > Tenthredinidae > Euura > Euura saliciscinereae. The sequence goes on along the minus strand of JAFFZH010007505.1, from coordinate 11,971 downwards.
TCGAGATGATAGAATCAGTCATGTAGCATCGATTCTTTCATCATGACTTCTTCAATAAAGTTCGAAAATGTTGCTCAATTATTTTTTATAACTCGATTAAATATTGTTTCGACGATATCACAGATTTTAATTGATTTCAAAGACATCAGTTTATGAGATTTAAAACGTTGTGAAAATAATTTCGAGCACTTTTATGACATTTGTAGTGATTGAATTTAATTAAAAAAATAATTTCCCGTAAAGGATTATGACTGAAGTACCTTAGAATTTCAAGGAGTGTGAATTATAATATAAATTCGAGGAAAACCTCGAATTGAAATAAGAAACGGAAACGAAATAACGACCCTAAGGTTCCTTGAAGCCACATTAAATTCAAATGGCTCCTTTACCTCATCAGGAAACCAAGACTCTGATAAGAATGCAAAATTCTCGTCTTTAGTCTCAAATTAGTCTTTTTCTGATCCGGAAATTTAAAAGAGAAGCTTAGATAATTTATCGCTGTAGGAAAACGAGAAAAAAACAACCGTTATCTATTTCGTTTTCAACTATTTTGAATTTTGCAAATTTGACCCCAGTTTCTTGATCAGTGACCCAAAAAACGTTTGAGTAGCAATTTTCATCGAAATCGAAACATTTTTTTTTTTTTTTTTTTGTAGCATATCGAATATTTAAAATTAAAATTTTGAAAAACTGACTTCAGATTCGTGATAAGCGATACAAAAAACCATTTGAAATCAAATTTTCTTTGAATCCGTTGATCCGTTCCGAAGATATCATAATTTTTATTGTATTTCCAAAACATGGAGAAAATTCGGGTGAAAATTAAACTTTTTTCAAAAACTTTTTCATTTTTGCTGAAAACCAAGAAACGGGGATTTAAATATCAGACACACGACAAGAAAAGGGTTAAAACCATAACAGCCTCGGGTATTGCGCAACTTCGTTAAGGACCTTCCCCCCTTCCCCCTCTTTTTTCGTTAATGGGTTCCATCGGCGTCTTCGTGTCTCCTTCGCGCCGGTATCAAATCGCTCCGCGTCACATGCTCGCGGTATCGCGTAACAGTAATACCCACAGCTGGGGTATCCGGGCCCTTCACATGGGCCCCTGCTGGCCCCGGGGTACCTAGAGTCATACGGTAGCGGCATGATATAAAGTGGCGAAAATCGTTGTGCAGACACGGTGACTGGAGCATAAGGACTGGACGGACACGTGATATCCCGATCTCCTCTTTCTCGGAGCTGAACCAGCACCTCGGCGATGGCCCCCGCGCGGCCTTCGTCAGTGAGAGCACCGGGGGCCGCACCGGGCGCATCGTTCAGCGGGAAGTCCTCTCCGGCTTAGCCTTATTCTTGGACGAGATATCGGGATATTTCCTCCACCCTGGTATAAGGGAGTGTTTTTTAATTCGAGATGACGAAGGACCCCCCTAAGAGTCGAAGACATTGATAACGTCAATCAGGACTCTTCCATTCTCTGTGTCTACAGTGTGTGAAAATAATTTGAACAAGATTTTGGATTACTTTTTTTTTATTCGGGAAAAAAATAAGAGGTAAGTTAGTGTACTCCAAATTATTTGGAGCCACTAGTCACTCCGCTGGAGTGAAAATCGTGCCAATGGGACAGATGTGATTTTTTCACTTGATAAGAGTGACTTTCATGAAGTGTGAAAATTTATTGAACATTTTTAGGACGTTTTTGCTACCGATACGACCTTATGTCACTTCTCTAAATTCGTCGAAGTGACTTTTCTCACTTCATGAAGTGAAATTGTTGAAGGAAGTGATGAAAAAGTCACTGCCAAAAATTTGGAGAGTACAAATATATTACTTGTCCAGTGGTGACATAAGGTCGTATTCGTAGAGAAAAGATCGTATATTTTCTTTCGTCACTTTTTCATTCATTCAGTGTTAGAATCATAAAAAATGTCAAATAATTCAAAATTGAGAATCCAAAGTTACGGTTCTCAAGATCGTAATTCTGTGGTTTATCGACTCGATTGGATCGTATATAATATTCCCAATAATGGATACTTTGAGTGATATACGTTCTACTATAATAACACCACGAGGTCGTAAGTTATAATATAGCACCTAAAAAGTAATATACTCTTTCTATTCATTCCGTCATGTCATTCGCTATGAAAATCACAAAAACGCTTAAGAAATCTAGGATCCAAAGTCCCAAAGCAAAAGAGTACGAAAAAGGTCGTATCTATGTTTCTTTATGTTCGCTCTAAAGATGAAAAATGATGAAAGCGTATGTAATAGTAATTTGAAATTGAGAATTAGGAGTCCTTGAGGCATTTATGCTAAATTGATGACGTACACATACAAAAAGAAGAGGTTTTATTGTCAGACTGACCAGCTCCACCTGCTATATGTGCCTCAAACTTCCCACTTTTTCCACTTTTTCATTGAAATTAAAAAAACAAAAACTATTTTCATCCAATTTGAATTTTAGAAGCACATCAAAGTCAAATTCGTCATCAGCGACTGAAAAAAATATTCCGCCATGTTGAATTTTGCAAATTTGACTTCAGATTCGTGATCAGCAGCCCAAAAGACCCCGGAGTGGCAATTTTGACAAAAATTAGTTCACCCGTTTTCGAGATATCGTAATTTTCATTCTATTTCGAGGATTTTCCTTTTTTTAATCATTCGAAAACCGGAAACCCAATCAAGTCCAAAATCTGGTGATTCGTAAGTTCGGAAAAGCCGCGTCGATTGAGACTAAATTCGTCAAAATCCGATCATCCGTTCTCGAGATATCGTCGATCAAAAAATGTGTCACGTGATCAAGGGTCTCGACAGAGTCTCGCGCTGAGTACCAAGAGACTCGGCCGAGTCTCGAGCCAAGTAAATGAAAGAAAAATTGTTATACTCTTATAAAACGCCCTCCAAATTCGTCAGAAAATGGTTATCAGTGATTTTTCAGACTCCAAAAGGTGTAGCGATCAGTCAAAGACTCAACTGTTCAAATTTTGCGCTAAAATTATGAATTCTGACGTCACGTCAAATCGTATATAAGTGGGTTATGCGGTAAATTATATTTTCATTAATCATTGAAAATCTGAGATTGTGCCTGCAAGATGAGGACTCGGCGAATCTTGGCACCTTAGCTTAAGAATTATCGAGGTTATACGCGTTCGAAGTTAATTGCGAATTACTTTTCCAATATAACTAAGTACCACTGGGCCAGTAATGTAATATATATTATGTTCACGCGGTGTGGCAGCAGCGGGATACGGATGTATATAATAATCTCTGCGGTCTGCTGGTGGGACAGACCCTTACCTTCTTTTTTTTATTCGCTTTTTTCTCTCTCTCTCTCTCGTTTTCTTTTTCAATAACAAGAGATTTACTCTCGCATGCCCGGGCGTCCTCATGATTCAATTGAACGCGGGTTAATTCGAAAATTATACGTTTAATTGGTTGATTATAATAGTCCCCCCCTCCTCGGTCTCTCCACACTTCGTGCTCGGAGTAAATATTCATTAGCCTTTATATAATTCAGTCAATCTGCATAAAAGGCACGTGGATCGGTTCTGTCATCGACTATGAAATTAGATCTGATTATCTGATGAAACCTGTCAAAAAATATACAGAGTATCGCGTATCGAGGTTAAATTTGGACTTTTTTTAAAAATATTCTTGGATAATTAATGAACGAATATTTATTCTGGAGGCTATTTTCTGGTCCTTACATTGAGAGATTAATTACCAGACATCAAGATTAATTACCAGACATCGAACGCGCTTCTAAAACCGCGATTTTACATCTAATTAATTGTGGCACTGGGTGTGTTTGATTTTAATTAGTCAACGACCCACTCGATTTGTCTGATTCTTCACGCTATCATCTTTGTTTTGTTGCATCGACGATTTTATCGAACGTCTAGTCAACCGGAAATCGGACGAAATCGCGATATTCGTCGATGTTCTCAAATTCATTTTTCTAATCCTCGAAATTACTGTGAGTTTTCAGAAATCGCCTCTTTGACGTATGAAAGAAGAAACGATTTTAAGTCATGAATAAAATCTGAACGTGTTGTCAGGTTTTTTGAAAAAAAATTTATCTGTACGTTCTCCAAAAGTTTTTTTCCAAAATGTCTCCAGGGGACAAAGAAATCATTGACTTTGCAAATTCGAATTATTTGAGGCTACCTTCTTCATTTTTGTTTCGAAAAATGTTTAATTTTGACAAATTTATACCCTGACCGATATTTTGAATAAAAACTTGGAACCTCATGTCCTTCGATCTCCTTGTTTTCAAAAATTAGGTTAATTAGTATAAAATGTAAATTAGCTTCTCAAAAAACCTAATTTTCAGTGACAAATCCAAGTTTTTCGATTCGATCAGAAAAAAAAATTGAAACTCCATTTATTGTTCTTCAGATAAAAAAAAAAAACGGATTCCAAAATCAGTCGTAACGTTCAGAATTTTTTCACGTTTGGAATAATCCATTAATTTTTGTCTTTTTTTGACATCGAAATATTTGGAATATTTCTCGATCGATTCTCTAAGATTCGAATAACTCTTCAATTTTTTATTCTTTCATATTTCCGATTATAAAATTTGTCAACTTGATGTTGTATCTTTTTTTCCACTTTTTGTTTCCGTCCCTGGGTTGGGCCGTGGTCAGATCATGTTTTTCAGATATTCTCATAGATCCCCGAGTAACAGATTCCATGTACCAATAAATCACCCAACATAAAATCCGTCTCTTCGCGTCGTACATAAATCTAGTTCCAAGCTAGAACGAGTCCGAGCTGCTACCCGGCTAACAGCTTCATATCTGATTGTTTGGGAATAACAATAAAAAAAAAAGAAAAAAAAGAGAGAAAATAAAAACCTGCTCAAAATTCGTTATAGTCGGTTGAATAGCCCCGCGAAAGATCCTGTCACACCTGAAGAAACTCGTTAGGTGATCGTTCTGAAGAAAAAAAAATCTATAGACACATATAAATAAAAATTAGGAATAATTTTCTGGGTCCAGTTGAGAAAGATGAGATTCTGAATACGATGGTGAAAAGAAGAAAAAAATTGTCCCAACCATTCTTTTAACCTCTTTTAAAACTCTTCGCATTCGTATTTAAATCGTTAAGCTTAGAGAAGGATCAGCCGGTACCCCAGTAGGACGTTAAGAAGCAGATTATCCATGCAATCGTTTAAGAGGACAATTTTTCTTTCGATTCTTCTTCTCCTTTTTTTCTTCTTTATCATTATTAATTTTAGAACGCCCGCCTTAACACAGCGGCTTATTATTATTACCTGGGGAAAAGTTTTAAGACTGTTTAATGACCCGGCTGTCCAGGACTACATTTTAAGACTCTTAATTCAACTTCAATTTAACTGAATTTCACTTATTTCAACTCAATTCACAACATAATTCAACTTCATTAAAATTCATTCGGATTAATTCAACCTAATTCAACTTTAATTCAACCGGATTCCACTTATTTCAACTCAATTCTAAACTCAATTCAACTTAATTCAACTCAATTCACAACTTAATGCAACTTAATCCTACCTAACTCAACTCAATTCATCTTAATTCAACTCTAATTAAACTCAATTCATCTTAATTCAACTTCAATTCAAACGGATTCCACTTATTTCAACTCAATTGAACTTGAGTCAACTTAATTCACGATTTAATGCAACTTAATTTTATTCAATTTAACTTAATTCAACTTCAATTCAAACGGATTCCACTTATTTAAACTCAATTTAACTTGAGTCAACTTAATTCACGATTTAATACAACTTACGTTAATTCAACTCAATTAAACTTAATTCAACTCAATTCACAACTTGATGCAACTTAATCCTACCTAACTCAACTCAATTCATCTTAATTCAACTTAAATTAAACTGTATTCCACTTATTTCAACTTAATTCAACTTGATTCAACCCAATTCACAACTTAATGCAACTTAATCCAGATTCATTCGTTTTTATTCATGTTTCATCCTTATTAATTTTAGAACGCCCGCCTTAACACCGTGGCTTATTATTACTCGACGGAAAGTTTTAAGACTGTTTAATGACCCGTCTGTCCTGGACTACATCGGGACCGGAAAATTGGAATAAATTAGGAATTTTTTTCTCTCGGTGTATTTCTGTGTCCTTCAAATTGGATAAAAAAAGAATTATGCCAAAAGGTTGATGTATTTTTGCATTTTGATGATAAGAAGATAAAGATCGTCGATCGAATTAATTAACTCTATTTTTTCTTGTCGTTCCGTCTGATATAGCGACACGTCGAATGTAGACGCCTAACCACACCTACGGAGACGACAATCCATCGTGGACAAAAAAAAGAGAAGAAATACAATTGAATTTAAAAAGATGTTAATTTGACTTATGTATTTTTCATGCGCGTTAACGAGGTGAAATGAATACGAGAAATGCAGAGTATACGAGACTCTACGCTCTTCTGAATTTCTCTGTTTCTCGTTGTCTTTTTGAATAAATACCCACGACTCGACAACTCTCGGTTCCAATTTGCATCGAGACGTCGTTCGCAGCCACACTTTTGCTGTTTGTTTTTGTTTTCTGAAGCACAGTTCAAACCAAATCATCAATTTAGATGAGAAATAAGTAGAAAAAAAAATATTCGAAATCAATGACACCACCTTAAATCCAATATTATAATAGAATTACTAAGTTCGATGATGATCTAAGTACTCTCTCTTCGACGCCATGCTATGACGTCCCTCTCTATCCGAAAATAGGTTGGGTTGTTCAAATTTGGCGCCAAAATTGTGAATTCTGACGTCACGTCGAATTGTTTCTTCGTTCATTTCACTCTACTGCACTAATTCTGTTCGAAAGTGTGATAATCATTCCACGATAATGATGAGAGTGACACATTCAAGATTTGAGTGGCTCATCAATTCCGAGGGTTGAAATAATCCAGAATTACTCATTTGATGCAACGTAATTCTTTCAATTCAACTTAATTCAACTTCAATTCAACCGGATTATACACTTATTTCAACTCCATTCAACCGGATTCCACTTATTTCAACTCAATTCACAACTTAATTCTCAACTTAATTCAACCGGATTCCATTTATTTCAAGTCAATTCAACTCAAATCTCAAATTAATACGACTTAATTCAAAGTCAATTCAACCAGATTCGACTTACTTCAACTCAATTCAACTCGATTCTTGATTTAATTCAACCGGATTCTATTTCTTTCAACTTAATTCTTAACTTAATTCAACTTCAATTCAACCAGATTCGACTTACTTCAACTCAATTCAACTCGATTCTTGATTTAATTCAACCGGATTCTATTTCTTTCAACTTAATTCTCAACTTAATTCAACTTCAATTCAACCGGATTCCACTTATTTCAACTCAATTCAACTCAATTCTCAACTTAATACAACTTGATTCAACTTCAATTCAACCAGATTCCACTTACTTCAACTCCATTCAACTCAACTCTCATCTTAATGAATTGAGGTAAAAAAGTAGACTTTTGTTGGGAATTGTTCCAAATTTTTTTCTCTGAGTTTGTAGAGATGAGAACCGGAAATAAATTCGGTCTGTGCAAGCATCCCCACAGGGAAGCCACCCGGTAGGTTGAAAATGGTTGTAAGCATGCCCTATTACGCGTTTAAACTGTATTACAATACAATGGACCGGCGATGACCCGCTCTATGTTAACCTTGAGTGTACTCAACATGCATGCTCTCCGCTACCGAGACTACTTCGAACACGAGTACCTTGGTAGCCACGGTATGAATCTGGCCGTGTGTTTTCGGACCACCGAAAGATACCACGGTTCAAATCACCGTAGGAATTCTAATCGATCGTTAAATTAATTATTATTTGATTAAAACTATTCCCTCGACCGGGGATCAGATCCGGTCTCTGAGGTTTCAACCATCGTTGTTGAATCGTTGTATCTCTAATGATGGTCAGTACTGCCTTTTACGAGTCTCTCCAGCATCCTCTCTCTCTCTTTCTCTCTCCCCCGAGTCCTTTGCTCTTGGACCTCTACCTCGCGGGTACGCGATAGTAGTTTGATAAAGGTATACCAGAGCGGTATTACTAACGCTTGACTTACTCCTTATTTTGTAACGTCCTCCCCCTGTCTTCTTCTTACCGGGTAATCGTCAATCTCTGATCGTCCGTTTCAGAATGCAAATGTATCATTATTCCAACTGTACCAAACAGAATCGAGCAGAATTGATTCCGATAGATTGAAAACAAAAAATTGACAATCTCTTGTTGTTTTATCTGAGGGGGAAATAACTTAAGATTTGAGTCACGCATTGATTCTGAGGGTTGATATAATTCAGAATAACCCATTTAATGCAACCCAATTCTTTTGATTAAGGTTAATTCAACTTCAATTCAACCGGATTCCACTTATTTCAACTCAATTCAACTTAATTCTCAACTCAATTCAATTTGATTCAACTTGATTAAGAGTCATTCGGATTAATTCAACCTAATTCAACCGGATTTCACTTAATTCAATTTAACTTAATTCAACTTCAAATCAAACGGATTCCACTTATTTAAACTCAATTTAACTTGAGTCAACTTAATTCACGATTTAATACAACTTAATTCAATTCAATTTAACTTAATTCAACTTCAATTCAAACGGATTCCACTTATTTCAACTCAATTGAACTTGAGTCAACTTGATTCACGATTTAATAAAACTTAATTAAATTCAATTTAATTTAATTCAACTTCAATTCAAACGGATTCCACTTATTTCAACTCAATTTAACTTGAGTCAACTTAATTCACGATTTAATACAACTTAATTCAATTCAATTTAATTTAATTCAACTTCAATTCAAACGGATTCCACTTATTTCAACTCAATTCACCTTGAGTCAACTTAATTCACGATTTAATACAACTTAATTAAATTCAATTTAACTTAATTCAACTTCAATTCAAACGGATTCCACTTATTTCAACTCAATTGAACTTGAGTCAACTTAATTCACGATTTAATACAACTTAATTTTATTCAATTTAACTTAATTTAACTTCAATTCAAACGGATTCCACTTATTTCAACTCAATTTAACTTGAGTCAACTTAATTCACGATTTAATACAACTTACGTTAATTCAACTCAATTAAACTTAATTCAACTCAATTCACAACTTGATGCAACTTAATCCTACCTAACTCAACTCAATTCATCTTAATTCAACTCTAATTAAACTCAATTCATCTTAATTCAACTTCAATTCAAACGGATTCCACTTATTTCAACTCAATTGAACTTGAGTCAACTTAATTCACGATTTAATGCAACTTAATTTTATTCAATTTAACTTAATTCAACTTCAATTCAAACGGATTCCACTTATTTAAACTCAATTTAACTTGAGTCAACTTAATTCACGATTCAATACAACTTACGTTAATTCAACTCAATTAAACTTGAGTCAACTCAATTCACAACTTAATTCAACTCAATTTAACTTGAGTCAACTCAATTTTAAACTTAATTAAACTTATTCCAGAATTGAGTCAACTCAATTCTAAACTTAATTCAACCTAATCCAACCTCAATAATTCAGATAATTCTCTGTTGATTCGGGTAATTCTAATTGATTCAAGTGAATTATGAATTATTTCATGGACTATTGACACGTCAATTCAACGAATTATCCCCCCCCCCTCCCCTCGGTTTTATCTCAATAAATTTCGTCGAACAGAATCCAGGAGGATCTTTCGTTTCTTTCTCGACATATGATAGTCGGTAAATCAACCCACCTGGGTTTATCAGGTTCCCAAAACCCGAAGCATGGGAAGGCCGTGGTTCGTTGTTTTCCTCGAGGAAGGCGGGCGCCGAGATTCGGCTGGCCCTCGGTCTGCGGCTCTGACCCGTAATTATATGCTACACACGGCACTGAACCAGCCCACGAGATCAAGGGTCGAGGCTAGATGCACGCCGGGACACGCGATCGCGATATTGAAATAAGAATCGGAAAACAAAAAACAAAAAGGCTGGCGCCGAGATTCGGCTGGCCCTCGGTCTGCGGCTTTTCGCCTTCCTCGAGGAAAGATACGATATAAATGCAAAAGAAACTCGACAAAAATGTGTCATGAATCAGATTATTTGGAGGTTACGGCGCGACGCTAGCGCTACCATCGGCGTCTTCTTCTGGCGGCGCCACTTGTCTCTTCCCAGTCTATTTCTAACCTCTTTCCCACCGCGTTATCGTTCTGATCTTGAGTTTATTGATGCTGTCGCAGTTATTGAACAAGCTAGACCACATTTGATGATAGATTGCTCTGATTTAATGCCTGCGAATATAATTATTATGAACTAACGAAGAGTTCGGAGAGCGATGCTGGATATCAGTTCATTGGAGGGTGAATTTTAGCGTGGTCTCGTAGTCGTATGCTCTAGCGTAAAGTCCTCGGTCCAGTCGGGTAGCGAGAAGACCTGGAATTTTAATTAAGCTTTTTGCCGTAGTTCGTGTTTATGTTCGTTGCCGCTAGAATCTTACTTGTATCTTGAACTAGAAGATGTGCGACTGTGAGGGGATCCCGTCGCGCCTCGTATACATATCCTCCACCTAACCGTGGACGAAGCGAGCCCGGTGCTCCAACGCTGCTGCTATAATACCGACTCGAAAGACTTACTGAGCAAAATTTATAAAACGGAAATGCGAATGCTGCTGCTGCTGGTCTTACTGTCGCGACATGGCGGTACAGAATTTATAATTAAATTCTAGAATAGCATAAGTAATCGACGGAAGAACACAGGGAAAATAATTAATTGGAGCAATTAAGGGATCCGGTTTTTACGGAAATGAGAAAAAGTTAGTTGTAAGATTGATCCGTCAATCATTAATTGACATTCCAGAACCGATTACAAATTTTAAAAAATGTCATTCTTTAATAGGTTTTTTCTTTAAAAAAAAATCTATCAAACATTCAATCTATTGATCGAAGGAATAATTGATCAGAAACGCTGGTGCATTGACTGATTGAGGAAACAACGAATAGAAATCATCAAAAATCTTCATATTCTTATTCATTAAATCGATGGAAATATGTCGAATCGATTGAGAATCGTGCGTCCCGCAGACAAATATCTGCATTAATTCTGTATCGAAAGAAGATTCAGAATTTTAAACAGCTGATGCAATTTCATCAACTTAAATTTCTCGCGTTTCGCGTGCAGGTCTTCTTCAATATTCACTCCACTCTCGTCGACTAAAAGTGCAGAAAGTTGTGGCGAAAAATTCGCATCAAAAATCACACATGTGCGCATGAAGGAATCGGTGTCAAGACTCTCAAGCTGAAAATCTAGTTCCTCATTTAGTCATATATATATGTGACGTTATAAACGCGAATCAACTCGTCAGGATTCTTCAATCCTCAATGAGAGATGATTTTTTTTTCTTCTGCTTCAACTTTCCGTTACCCCGGTTTCAGGAATATGAAGAGAAAATTATTGCAATCATCTCGGTTATAAAAAATTGAGTTTCCACTACATTTTCACTAGAATCACTTCCACCTATTTTTTGTCCGCACATATCGTGAGAACGAGTAGCCACATTTAGATGATTTTGGTCTCAATCGACGCCCTTTTTCCAAACTCAGAATTGATCAGATTTTGGCTTTGATCGGTTTAGTAATTTTCGAATTGTTCGAAAAACAAAATTCTCAAAAGTTATATCAAAACTACGATCTTTTGATAACGAATCAACGGATTTGGATAAAAACTATTATCGGAAGATTTTTTGGATCACTGATCACGAATCTGAAGCCAGATGAAAAAAAAAATATATATGCTGGTAAAAAAATTCGAAAAATATTTAGATTCTGATTGAATGTTTTTTGGGTTGCTGATACCAAATTCGCTAAATGAATAACAATAATAATATCTATGGGCTTGAAATCTAAAAAACAAAAAAAAAACGGGAAGTTCAAAATCAGCCTAAATCGGTTTTTTTTTG
>JAFFZH010007502.1:0-23342 GCA_018420115.1 Euura saliciscinereae | reverse complement strand
CCCCCCCTTAAATTTCGATGTGGCGGTAGATTTCGGAATTTCGATCGGTTCCGTTAAAGGCTGCGCGTTTACGTTTGACTGAGTTGACTGATGGCTCTTTTGAGCGAGGCTGCTATTACTTAAGCCCCTTTCCGCCAAGGGTTGGCCCGAGGACCGAACCATTTCTCATTACACCCCACGGTGTCATCCCCGAACGCGTTCTATCCTCCACTCTTCACTTCCCTCGCTTCATTCCCCTGCGTTCTATCCGTGAGTCTTAAATCAGATCTTCCTGCCCGGTGTGGCCCAGCCGGAACCTGAGATCATTTTTTTTTTCTCCTCTTCCTTTCTTCTGACTGACCCTCCGAAACCCTCCACTGCCCTTAGGAGAGCTGCTCTAAACCTCTTATTACACCTCGACCTTTCACCCAGAAATGTATTGGAAGGTTTCCGAGTTTCTGTTGAGAGGAGACATCGACGACTCTGAAGTATTGCTGCGAACACTAATCTATGGGTGACAATTTAGTATAACTAGTAAAGGAAAATAATGACAAATCTAATAATATAAAAAATAGAATAGTTAAATTTTAATATCCCCCGGTTTTCTCGCCCCCGTTTTAACCCTGTGGGGGTAGTTTTAGTCACGGGGTAAAATGGAAGTGGCGGCGAATACACTGGCAGCACGCATTATTCTCGTTACGTAGAGTAGAGGCAGCTGAGGTTTATGGAGCAGATGGTTATTGTCAGTGATAGCGGTTTACGTCCTACATTCGTGACGGAGGACCTCCTTCCGCGACCCAACCTTCGCTGTGTACTCATCGCCATTTTTTTTCCTGTCCCACCTTCGCTCTACGTGTCGTTCTCTTCACTGGCCAACGATAACCGAAAGGGTTATCACGCCTGGGAATTCCAATCCTCTCTTTACCGCTTCCGCCGAGATATCAAAAACATGAAAAACTACTTCCGGGGATTTTCGCAAAATTGATACACATGGTTCGGATTAGCCAGCCGCGCCACTAACGTAATTCGGGCCCTTAGGGCTTCGCCGGTAGGTATTATCAAGATGTTTCTGCTCGAGGGAACCGAGCGTCCCTCAGTCGCCATTTATAATAACCAGGGTGGCTACAGCTAGTTACTTCGGTACGGGGGTTTAACCAGTTTCGCAATAAGTAGGAGAGTTATATCGGCAGTTTATTTCGCCTCAGTTGAGTTTACACGGTTAATCGGTTTTATCGTCGACTGTCTAGGCGCGCTTGGATCATCGAGCGAAGTAATTGCCAATCAGTGATTTTGTACCTGACTCTTTTTCTCGTTTCTCACGCGAAGAAAGACTTTTTTTTATTCGAGTAATCTTGTTTTCAGAGTGAGAATAAACGAGAGAACAAAGTCAGTCTTGAAGTTTGACTATCAGGCGCGATAGACTAATATAAAGAAGCTTGAGATTTTCAACGTCGTAAACAAGGGTGTAAAGAAAATCGCAAAAGAGCTTTCGAGAAAGTTTTATTAGATAACAATAAAATATGCCGTTCGCCGATGCCTCATTCCTTATACCCTTCGTATCTGTCTACCCAGAACCAACTTACTCCACTCGATGCTCCGCTGCACTTCACTTCACCAGCTTCTCATACTATACTATTATACATATACGTTTTTCTTTGACTCTTTTTGATTTACAATCAAACTTTTATTGCTTCGACTGTAAACTACGATTACATACTTGTAATACCGCGTCTTATGCGATCTACAATTTCACGTTTTAAACTTTTCACTCAGATAACAACGATACCACTGCAGTATATCAATGCAGACGTCAATTCTTATTGACAGCACGAAATTGACAACCATCATTTGCTACTGACATTCGCACTTATCGAAGATAAACACAAAATAATGAATTTAAAGCCTGCTGGTCACGTCAAAAGCTATCGATCTGGACTCGGTATCTTCAAAAAGTGACTTTTTAATGCTTGTGCTGTGGAAGAGGAGACTTTTTATGGCTGTTAGGTGCCCTAAAAAGACTTTTTATGACACTTTCCTACGTTTGACGGCAGCTATCAAAGTAACTTTACGCACAAGCCACGTGAATATCTATTTTACTCAAAATCTTGGGCTATAAAAAACTTTCCCTGATAATTATGCTTTATCAATCTAAGCTATGATATTGTTGGATAAAATTAGAAACGACGAAGCAGCTCAGGATCAGAAACTGGGCCTTTTACTTGAGGGATGGATGGATAAATCTACAGGTAGCCAACAGATGGGGTTAAAATTTTCTTTGGTCATTTATAGTTGGCGGTACGTGGATGCGTCGTTGGTAACGATATATAGCATACGGCTAGCTACCTAAAATTGCTTGTATACCTAGGACTAAGCCACTTTGTGGGATAAATTGGTGCAATTCCTGGCTCGGATGGGCAACACACAACATACATACGGAATGGGGCATTCTGACAAATGCGATACATGTACCACTTCTCGCACGGGGGGGGGGTACACGTTCGGGCGTAGGTGGGAGGGAGGGAGACGGAAACGTAGACAGATAGAGAGTCGGATAGAGAGAGAGGAGGTCTTCATCCCCTAAATGAGTCGAGGCACGGTAACACGGGCAAACCGCTCGAAAATGATAGCCGCCTCTAATAGGGAGGGATTCTGTTCAATTATATCTTACGGCGTGGTTCCCCGGGTGTAATGGGGCCGTGAAAGTACAGTACCGTATCTCCGGAAACGCGGGTTTCGAGTGAAAGAACAAAATAAAGGAAACATAAAGCATAAACCAGGCAAAAGAATCGCGCTAAGACGCGGCGATGCTTTATTCAAGATGTTTAACGCGCGGTTTATTCACTCCTTTTCGAGGAACGAGTCAGCCTCTCTAATTGTTGTTTGAAATATTAAATAATCGGAGAAAATTAGCCGAGGTGACGATCCAGATGAATAAATCATTGTTCGAAAGAGATATTAAATTCAAGACGTTCGTTCATCCGATATGCGGAGACGGAAATTGGTATGACTAATCCTCTTTAATCCGCCAAATCCCGGCTAATCCAGAGACTCTGGAATACCAAGTAATACGTATATTTATAAAACCGTGGTGCAGTCTACGGTTTTGGCTAATCTCTCCGCATGTGCACATATCACAGTTTCTAGGAGTGGACCTGCGTCGTTCAAATCGTTTGAATAGAAGTTCCAGTCCGAATATCCGTGAATCCGGATTTCGGATGGTCTGCAAATTCGTTACGGTAATTATATAAAACGTTGAGGTAATTTTACCAACCGCAAATTTAATGTAATATACATTTTCAATGATGAATGAAGAGAATTGTGATTAAGCAAAAGTGCCCATGGCTTATTTTCCGATTAATCTATTGCAAGGGACAGCAAACCGGTCGTAATTAATTGATTTATCTCGCGAACGATAAACCCGGTAGCTAACACCCAGGACACAGCGAACTTTACCGAGGAAAATAATCCCTAACAAGAACCCGAAATTATTTACGTACACGCCAAGAGGTGTGTGCCTCAACTTTAATTGATCGATGGCTCGTTTGAAAGTCTGATGGTTAACAGCCGAGCGCATAGCAGCCGTCGCTCACAGTGTGCGGCGAAGCCTTATCAAAAATGAACTGGCTAAAACTACGTAACTCATTAAGCAACTATGACTTTTGTTGAATATTCCAGAAGCGAAGCAGACAGCCTCAACTGCCTGGGGTCGGGTTCGGGGTTAGGCTAGACACCTTTGACCGCACAGTTGTGGCTGGTGTAAATCAACAAGTTGATATCCTACAAACACTGGATGTCGACCATGGAAATACTGGTTGCCTCGTGTCTTGTCGACCTAAAACTTCCCACCATTCTCTTGATTCGGGTATTCGAATGAACGTTGAAGTCGAGAACATTTGCAAACTGGTCAAAGTTCTACTCGAATCGGGGCACCGGAGGATGATATCGACCAGTGGATTTCGTTGGTTGAAAGAGAAACGAAAAAAAATGAATGAAAAAATAGAATCGAGCTGATAGCTGAGCTTTTGTGGCCTTTTGGCTTTGGGACGCGGCAGAAACGTCGGAATATTGAATGAAAAGCTCGGTTCGTGATATATTCCGAATGAATGACGTGCCCGGGTGACGTTGAAATTAGTTAGCTTCATCCCTGTCAAATTACTGGGATTTATATATGCGGAATATCAATCGGAAATATCTGTTTATACAGAAATTTCCGAATCCTCTCCATCTCTGAAACATTTTCCCCCTAATATTTACCTCAACTCTTCGATAATAATTGAAATTCAAATCTCTGACGTTTTAATTATTTCTTCAAACACCATTTTTCCCCCTCTGTCTGATAACATTTTCACCGACTTATCGCTAGCGGACAGACATTGCAATTATTTTTCTTTTTTTTTGCATAAATATTCCTGAATACAATTCCAGACGCATTGACACAGTATAATCAAATTTACATTCATCAAATCATTGTCTTTATATCCGTTGCGTAAACAAACCTCCGACCGACCATAGGATCCATCCTCCGGTATAAGGCACGCGAATTCTAGTTACTCGGAATCTATCCTCACCCCTTCTGGAAGTGACAGCTGAATCGTTTAGCTGAAATCAGGGGTACTCGCCGGCCAAAGTTCGTGGCTAGTAGCTGGTAGCTGGTAGCCGGTAGCTTGTTACTCGTTAAATCTAGTCCACGAACAACGCGGTCATAACCACTGACCGGACGCAGCACGCCTTTATGGCTCCTGGCGAAACCTTCAACGAGCAGACCCCTAAAACCCCCGACCTAATTGACCCCATCGGGATCCAACATCGCCAACCGACTCCCACTGCTCGACCATGGCAAGTCGTAACCAAGTCTCTACTAAGCCTCTAGCCTCGCTTGCTGTGTGATGATGAATTACCGATATTGAACTTGTTAAACACTTCAATGTGCTTCAATGATTCGCAGCGCGAACCTGTAACGAACTTTGCGAGTGTGCACTTTGAAAAGTCACTCCGAAGCGAGTGGTCACTTCAAACGGCGCCTGAGTATCACCTAAGTCGTTTCCGGTCCATGTACGTCACAGTTTCATGAAAATGTATGTGAAGCATTTGTATTTGAAAATTCAACTTCTTCAATATTTCAATATTCGTATAACAGTTTTGAAAATTCAAAATCATTCTGAGATTTCATAGCCAAGATTATACTGAATTTCATGTGCAGAATGTTCTGAAAATTTGGCTGAATACTCATATGATATGAGGATTCATGATAGTTTTATTTAAAAATGGGTTTTCACTGCTACAATAATTGCTGAATCAGATCATAAAATATTGCAGAATTGACCAAAAAATGAAAATTTGACCCTTTCAATTGGATGAACTATTGATAATTGACTGGAATACTTTTGTCAGTGAAAACTAAAAATGATTCATAGTATGTTTTGAATCTCAAAACTCGGTATCTTTTTTCAATATTAAGACAGAAATATGAAATTTCAAGATGTTTTATATTAATTTCAATCAAATCACCATGATTTGTTGATTTTCTTCCGATTTGTATAAGAAATTTCAAGATTTTTTCAACAGTGTGACAGCCGTGCAATTTGGTGAAGTAGCGTTTGATCTCTGGCGAAGTAGTAGTTGGACTCGCAGTTTGGTTCGGCATTTCCTTCTTGCGGCTACAGCACAAGCTGAACGAAGCCAACCAAATTGGCTGAGGTTTAGTTCAGAACGCAGAATTGCTGAACTTGGGGTTCTCTCAATATAAATTCTACCCGGGCAGCAGCTTCTCCCTAACTTTTACGTTACAGTTTCCCCTATTGGCTTTCAAACTCCGGGTTAGAAACAGTGCAGTCGATACCGCGTAACGAGATGCCAAGGAGTGGCGATACATCCAATCGCACACGACTCTCGGAACGGTTAGTTAACGAACAACGATTGCCTGATGTGTGTCTGGTTCTAACGGGGGTTAGGCTCGTTGATCGTTAACTCGTTACCAGATTCGCTCGCGATTATTCCAAGTTCCGCTCTGTGCTAATACCCTATTCCTATCTTATAATTACCATCTAATTGTGCGGCCGGATAAACTTCGACGATCGTGATTCGATCCTTCATGCGTTCGTCCATGTTTCGGGATGTGATTACAAACACCAGAATCGTGAGATTGTTTCATCCTACGGTGAAAATAAATAGTCCCATGTCGTGGAAATCCTCGCTTTCAAATTGTGCGCTGTCTGGCTGCGAGCTCTTATTCGACGAAACGCAACCGCGCGTGTTGGATGCACTTGGGCGCCCCTCGCTTCTCTAGACGGTCTTCAAAGAAAATGTCTAGCATTGCATGAAACGTGGGTGCAGATAGAAAAGCGCTTTTCATCGTTGGTCATCTGACTAATAGACGCACGAGTTCTGCAGCCCTTTGTGCTCGATCACAAAGCTGGTTTGCTCCCGCTATTCTCTGGTATTGCTCAAATCCGAGATTAACGGCGGGCCGAAGCACAACGTCGCGATCATCCATTTGTCGCATTTCAATCGTTTTGTGAGCTTCGCGCCAGCGGAGAACCTTCTAACACTCGTGAAGGTTGGTAAAAGTCTGAACTCCACACGGTGTGTTATGTGTACGTACCTCGTGGCTTTTAGCCTTAAACATGCTCCGTACAATGCCGATGACGACGGAGCTGCCATTATACTTGAAAGGCTGTCGCGTTGCGTGGAGAACTTTGCCCTAAAATCTAAAATCAAACGATCCTTGTGCCACGCCTAATGGGGGGGTTCTCGTAATTTCGCAAAAGGTAGGTGGTTGTGGGGTTATACGGTACGTGTGCCGTTGCAAAGATCGCCGGAAACTACTTCGCCGGTGTTTCGCGGAGTTAATAGCGCACAAGTAGAGCGAACGAACCTGGGAAATAAAAATACTCTTCAACATTGAATTACAAAGAGCAGAGAGAGAACTTACACGCAACTGTTGAAGTACGCTTTAGCGAATAGCCAGGTTACACTTAGACCGTGCGAGGGCAAAAATCCCTCACCCCGCCTGTTCGAGTCGGCAGGATTTTTCCACATCCGAATAAACGCGAGGCGAGAGATCCCTGCCGGGCGAAATTTTCATAAGAGAATTTATTAGCGTCCCCAAGACCCGGGGATATTTTCGCACGGGATCCAACAGATAGGCAGTAACTCTACGCCGACGGGAAAAACTGCGGGTTCAGCACCGCTCCCACGGTTAGCGTTCCATCTGAAGATCCTCCAGGAGCGGCCAGGACAGAAATGCTCGCGCGCATCTCATCCTCTGCGTCCGACCGCGCCAGCTGTGCTCATTTCAATAAAAACACCCCGAAATATCATTTATTTTTTCTCTTTTACCGGACCGACGCCCAACTTTCTTATCCCATACGACGCTGCCGCTGTCCCGACGAGTTCCTTAAATGATCCATAAACGGAGAACCAGACCGAAATTACTAGCGTCGTCCCCGTTTTCGACAATTTTTTGTCTTCTAGCTTTCAGGGGATGAGTCGTTATCATATCTGAGTGAATTCTGGAATATGATGCCGGCGAGGTGTTGAAAAAGTTTTGTAGAAAATGATATTCTTCGAAATTTCGTTCTCTCATTATCGGTCATTTTAGCGGAGTGTATTTTGCCAAGCAGAAAGTAATACACCCGCCTCGTATTAAAATATTCAAATTTTTTTTTTGTCCCTCTTTTATTTCGACCGCCGTATTCGCGAGCCGGCGGGCTTTTTAATCTCTCCGATCCCCCAGAACGGCGTTATTAAGTCGTAGGAATTGAATTCGGCTACGTCACCACAGGGTGAAAAACACCTCTGTTTCAAAAATAAACTGCGGAACCTGGTGCGAGGAGAGATAATTCATCGCCATAAAATATGTATCAATCAATAATTCGGATTCGGGTTCAGAGACGATTTGCACGTCAACGAGCTAAGTGGAAATTTCCTGAAACCAACTCTACTCGGTTCACGGATACGAAAGTTGTGAAGCAAGCCCATTACGGGTTGTCTAGATAACGGAGAGCAGAACTTCTTACATCGATACTTTGTCCATGCCTGAGTAACTGCATATAGCCATTGTCGATAACGGGGAGAGAAAGAAAAGAATTGAATAGAACCTCTAAGAAACGGTCGTAAGAACCGATGCTGATTGGCTCGAGGAGAATATCCGCATCGACTAGATTTTACAAGCTTCGACCCGTAGATGTTATCGGATATCTATTCGCCGTTATCTGCTTTGTTAGAAATTTCTGTATCGAGTTTCATAAAAATGTATGTGAAGCAATTAACATGTACTTTTTGTACATTGAAATTAAACTTTTTCAATATTTGAATATTCATATAACAGTTTCGAAAATTCAAAATCATTCGGAAATTTCATAGGCAAGATTATACAAAATTTTATATACAGAATGTTTTGAAAATTCGGCTGAATACTCATATGATATGAAAATTCATGATAATTTCATTAAAAAATGGGTTTTCACTGCTACAATAATTGCTGAATCAGATCATAAGATCAGAATCAACCAAAAAATGAAAATTTTACACTTTTAATTGGTTTATTGATAATTGACTGAAATACCGCTTTGTCACTGAAAACTAAAAAAGAATCATTATAGTACGTTTCGAATCTCCAAAACAGTTTCATAAATTTAACAAAACCGTATCAATATTGACAACTCGGTATGTTTCTTCATTAATAAGACACAAATATGAAATTTCAGGATGTTTTGTATTAATTACATTTCAATCACCAGGATTTGTTAATTTCATTCCTGTTTGTATAAGAAATTTCAATATACGACCCAATCGTAATTTAGGATAGTAAACCCTCTTCACCTGCATCGATATCAATCGAGTTGCTCCATAAATCCGGTAACGACGCATTCATTAATCCTCATTTTCCGAAAATTGTTGGCAGTCCCGAATTGCGGGCCAATGGGCCTCGGTTCCGAAACCGCACGGAGGTTCTGGGGTCACGGTTCTACGCTAGGCTATAAATTACATAAATTAAGTAACTCGCTCTCACTCTCCTGCCAACATCTTACGTCTTGCCAACTTTATAACTTAATCACTATATACACGGGGAGGGACCTAACCGAGACGGAAGACAGAAAGACTTTGGAGTCCGGAGGGCAGCCAAGGGCGGTGGAAACCCGGCTCTGAATAATGTACCTAAGGGGTTGCGCCTCGTTTGTTTCACTAGAGGTGTTTCTCGAAGCACCCTGGCCACAAGAGATATAAATTGTTAGCCCGCGAATCGTGGAATCAATGGTGCTTGAACGAAGCTTTTTGCAATTGTTGGAGAAGCGCAGCCCGAGAAACCGACGAATCATAAACTAATCAAGAATCAAGAATATTAAAAACTTCCTCCAAGAACTTCCCTCTAGGTGATTTTAATCTCGGTGCAGCCGTCTCTTGCCCCCGTAATTTAGCTCGACTCTACCCGCCCCTGACCCCGACCCCGACCCGGCCACCTTATGAATCTGCGTAGATGTCGTTTAAGATAACCGGGAGTTAGTGCCTCCTAGGTACCGTCGACTCAAAGCTCGAAACTCTGAGTCGTTCGAGCCGCGTTTAACTGCGGCTTAATAATTATCATCGTCGTTATAACGCGGGGGTGGGGCTTCTTTATAAGGAAAAGACTCAGCAGGATGCGAAAATTGCAGGATTAATGTATTCTTATCCTTTGTTCCAGGATTCGGCTTCGTCACGTTTCAGAGCGAGGACGTAGTTGACAAAGTCTGCGAAATCCATTTCCACGAAATTAACAACAAAATGGTGAGTGTTTGACCTCCATGATCCTGGTAGGTGTGTACATACACGAAACCTATTCGCGATATCGAACGTTCAAGTACATGCTGTACAACTACCACGATATTTACACGAGCTATGATATGGGCGGAATTAATTTTCCGGATAATCGAGAAGGGTTGCGTTCACTAGGCTATTTACATTCGGCACACACGAGGCTTACCTTCGGCGGCAGGTTTCAACCAAAACCGTTCAACAACGACGTTAACAGAGTCGAGATTTCCTAAACGTTCGCACATATTCAGACCCATAAGTAGCTGGACTGTCTCCGCTCAAACCCTCGGATACCTCAATTCGCCATCCCCAAAAACGCAGTTGGCGACACACAGTGAAGACTAATCAACAGGGGAGGCTACGATTAGTCCATCACCGAATCTAACGAAATTCACAAAAAGTTTAGGCAATGTCTTTGACTTCAAGGAGCGACTGATAATAAAACTAGAGATCTTGCGTCTAATACACAAAAATCAGAGTCATTGAAACTGTCTCCTGTTCTAGCATTTTTTGTGCACTACGTTTTTGACGATCTTTTGTTTTGTCGCTACTATGTTTGAACATTTTATTCTTGCAGTACAAAATCGCGAACTTGACATTTATATTCCCAAGATTTTCTCATTTGTTCCGCAACCGTTGAAGCTCAGAATTCATGGCTATCTGAATGCACTGACCCAGTGGTGCTTAACGAGCATATATCACAATTTCGTGTGACAAATTTTCGTGACATTGGCCATCTGAACCCATTTTCCATCCTAATTGCACGAAAATGTTGGGAAAAAAGAACGTTTTGAAACCTAGGGTCCTTTCTAATAAAAAAAAAGCAAAAAAAAAAAACGAGCAAGACTAAAAATGAAGATGGATAGATCGAAGTGCTCCCCCTCCCCCACAGGTAAGTCTATTATTCTAAAACGTCCGTCCAATTGCAGGTTGAGTGCAAGAAGGCCCAGCCGAAAGAAGTGATGCTACCAGCAAACCTGGCGAAGACGCGGGCGGCAGGTCGAGGTGCTTACGGTGAGTTGGTGATGGTCGCGACACCCCCTTCGACGTACAGATACGCGCCGTACCCCCTTCCCTCAGCCGCGTCAGCGGCCGCAGCGGCTCACGCGGCTGCAGCCGCGAACGCTCATAACCCCCACCACTTGCTAGGGCCGATCGTAACGAGTTCGCCTGCGGCGACGTACCAATACGCCTCGACCCCAGCGGCCGCTGCCGCAGCGGCTGCTGCGGTATACGACGTCAAACGGGCCCTCGCCGCGGCCGCTTACCGTCCGCATCATCATCAGGCCGCCGCTGCTGCCGCGGCTGCGGCCGCAGCGGCTGCCGCTCCGCGCGCTACCACCCTGACATACTCGATGAGCGACCTTCTGGGCGTTCAGGGACTCGATATGAGCGCGATGTACCATCCGATTCCCACTCTTGGACTATGACCCACGATTCTGACGCCGCTCTCTCGTCCACAGTAGATTTTTTGAACGTTCATTTTCTCAGAGAGATTGATGATTTTGAGTTCGACGGACGTTAGTACATATCAACGGTGAAATTGATGATTTTTGTTATATTAATGGTACAAAAAAAAACAAAAAAAAAAAACGATCGGACAAATTTTTGACGCTCAGTTCAGGAACACTGTGATCGTAGGCAGGTAGGGATAGAAGGTAGTTGCAGTTTGGTATTATACTTGGATAACCGATGTGGCCTCATTTTACGGTAGTTTGGAATTATAGCCTAGCGAAAAAGACTGGTAGTGAATTTTAAAGAAGAATCAAAATATACTCTGAATAAAAGAAACTAGTAGCGGTTAGATATGACGTAGACAATAATCTCGAGTGTTCAGAGATAGTTCAAAGAGATAGTACCTTTAAATTTATCAATGCTCAATCACGAAACGCGCGAGGTCAATAAAAAGCTGCGACCGTGTCTTTCCCGATTCGACAAATCATTCAAAAAGATGATTCTCAACGTTATATTGCGTAAAGTTCCTAATACTTCCTTATCGTATTACCGATAGTGCCGGAGAAAATAGCCCGAAGCGAGCCTGTGAGGCTGACAAAAACTAATTTATGTTCCTACGGTAGTTTTGCTACAGACGTGTATTAATTAATCAAGTTTTCGCGTCAATCATAATTAGCGCTAAAAGCACTTGTATATCGTTAGATAAAAATTCCATCAGCTTGATGAAACCGGGGGATCGGTAATAGCCAAGTTTCTCTGATCCCACAATCAAGAATCACGAAACATGATCAAATGTTTTGCCCTCGAAATCGGAGAGAGTTCTCGGTCGCAGCGATTAGATTTTTTCTCAAATTTTTAGATAAGAAACGATATTCTAGCTATGAGGTCTTAGATTTTAGAAACTAGTCAATGAAAGAAGAAAAATATATAATAGATATTGTCTCACAGACAGTGAACTGAATTTTACAATTAGACAGAATAAACTCCACCAACAGACGAAAGTAACTTCATCTTATTTCATTTAACTTATGAACAAGAAAAAAGTAAAGTAACACAAAAACTTTACTATCGGAAACGAGACGAGACCGGAAGTGCGCCCTGGCGAGCGCCCGTACCGCATCCGCTGTAACGTCGAGCGGTCATCGCTAAGGAGAAAAAAAATTAGGGAGTTTCTATCATTCCAGGAGATAATGACTTGCTGTACACTTTCCTAGTCCCTTAATTAAGTAAGAAATTAATTATCTCGTTACGGTTGAACAATCGACGGTAATTAGTACTTAGAAGTACCATTCACTTGTCTTATTAGATACGGCGGAGAAAAGTTTACAGCAATAATCACAAGAATCGCATAAATTATACTGTAATGGGTATAAAAAGAAGAAAACATTTATTTATAATAATCGACGAATTTTTATGAATATTTTCCATAACTTCATGAAATTTCATAATGGAAGGATATCCTATATATTATTAACATGTAACGATATAATTATATTAATCGATCGATGATCAATACGAAATGAAAAAAATAATAATAATTGATGATTGAAGATTAAAGATTTTTAGGGAAGATTATTTTACGAGGATAAAATAATCTAATAGTTATTTGATATAATATTTCCTATATTTTTTACAGCCGCATAAATAAATTAGTTGTGTAATAGACCTACATATCGAAGCCAATAGGCAATAGGTGAATATTTTGTCATTTTAGTTTACCGATAACTTAGGCGAAAATAGGTTTTTAGTTAGAAAAAAAAAAGTAAAAAACAAAAAACAAAAAAAGAACACTATATAATAATTATTTAATAACTATATACTTATATACATTCCTATCTTTGAGATAGATAAACCTAGCGTTGAGAGATCATTAATGATTATATATTGTTAGTTTAGTATATTTTTTTGGTACAATTTTTTGTGGAAGATGACGAAATAATGATTATCAAATTTTCGTCGAGCCAGTGGTACAATAAATTGACCCATCAAATGTGTGTATATACTTAAGCTAGATGAAATCTCAGAAATGTACATCTTCCACGGAGATTGGACCAGCGGCTGTACCGAACCTATATACACTATACTTAAAAGCTACATTATATAGTTATATGTACTTAGGTATCTACATTGAATATATGTACTCGTCTCATATAATAGAATACTTAACACTTCTAAGCTATAGTATACTTAATATTAATACGTCAGACGTGTGTCCTAGAGAGTACGTACCTACTTTGCCTGAGAAGGCGCCACTCTTTCCGTTTCGTAAGTAGAAAATACTCAACAATAACATCAAAAGACAAATCCTTATATCGAAAGAATTTTTTCATTTTTTGTGCTTTGGGGCGGATTTTGGTAAAAACAAAAAAAAAATCAACTATTTGAAAATGTGTATTTATCTATGTCGTGATGAACTATAAGCAATCGGTCGTGTCGTGCGTGTGAAAAAAAAAAAGTTTTAACTTTTCAATAAGGTTATTAAAAATTGCAAAAAAAAAGTCAGTATTAAACTTGTGAAAAATAAATTCAAATTATTTTTTCTCGAGTTTCCTTTTTTATTACGTTGTTTGAATATTTATTAACTATTATTTGTAGTCTATTAATTATTATAACAATTAACATATTTATTCCATTTAAGAAAGTATATATATCGTATATGAAAAGACAAAGATTGAAACAAATAATACAGAATAAACGTGAAACGAAGCAATATATAATTGAATTGTTTATTAAAAAAAAAAAATGGTATAGAGAAAAAAAAAAGGAATACTAATGAAAATAACATATAGATATATATAATCAAAACCAGCCCGACTATAGAGACTAGGTACGAAATTATTAATATTATTAATATATCAGTGTATTATATGGCTAGAATAAATTTATTCTATTCATCTAAGTAAATGTGAAATATTATAAATAAATAATTTTAGAATAGTTCATAGTAGTGTAGAAATTGTGATCGGTGTTATTTTTTGTTAAATATTGTATTATATAATTTAAATGTCGTAGAACGTTCACATTTTTGCTTTCATTCCGTGACAGAATTCTTTCTTTCTTGTTTTTTGCAAACTAAAAGCCGTAGTTCGATTGAAAACATTCTTCACGTCGGTGAAGGAAATGAAAAAAAAATATAAAAAAAATTGGGATACATAAATCTCGTTGTGTTTTTTGATTCACAATAAATTTCGTGTTCAATTTGACACATGGTATAAATTTATCTCACGTCGCTCGCTTTTTTCAAAGGTATATATATGCAGAACCTACATATCGGAATCCCGTTATCACTATTTTTTCACAACTCGACTCCATGCAGAAAACCAGAAGCCAGAAATCGTGGAGAGAAACAGCAACTCGTGGACGGGATTAAGTTGTGATAACGGGGTTCTAAAATCTACCGAAAAATGTGATTAAATCAATAAAACGGTATAAAAAAAAATCGAAGGAAAGGTGTGAACGTACATATAGTCTGATATACAATAACAATAAGCAATAGATCAGAAAAATAGACATACTAAATCTAATTGTAAAACCTGATTAATCGATGAAATATTTAATTGCTATAATTAACAATAGAAAAATAGGGCAGTTTAATTTTTGGTAGCTTGGAATATTCAATATTACGGTCGCGTAGCAATTAGTCATAGTCACAGTATAGTCAAGCGTTAGTCAAACGATAGTCGACTTTAGAATGTGTGGTTTTTTATTAGTATTAAAATTATGAAATTTCATGGATGCCTCTTTACAATAATATATATAGTGCTTTAAATTATACACTATTCTTTTTTTGTGAACAATTTTTTTTTCTCTCTATCTCTCTCACTAATCACGTACGTGATACACGTTTCATAGAAACAGTGATTGAAAAAAAGCAAAAGAGAAAGAAAATACGTTTTATAAATTTCTGCAACGATTTTAATCCCATCATTCATGAATCAGCGAGAGTTTTATAAAATTATGTTAATTTCATGGGTAAATATCGTTACAGAAATTTAACAGAGTTCAAAAGATTACTATATTATTATACTAACACGAAAAACTTGTAGGGGGGAATTAAGGTTGGAAACATGACTAATTTGTTTGTTTTTCATTGTAGATTTTATGTGGTCTCTTGGAGGATTACCTGACGGTGAGTTTGCTCAAACTACTCTTAAGTATATGCAAGTAACTTTAACATAACCGCAGAAGTCGAAGTTTACGACTACCTTATCGTATATCTCGACTCGTCTCTCGGAGGACGTCGAGAAGAATTTCTCAAATGAACCAGATATTTGAGGGAAAAAAAATTGATTTTAATGTTCGCAGGTTTTCCAGCGGCAGCGTACGCGGCTTACGCGGCGGGTCGCAGCTACTCAGGGTACCCTAGTTTCGGCCTTCCCTACCCAACAGGTAACCACCTTAACCTTAACCACCTTAACCTTAACGGAGCCCACGTGGCGCCTCTGAGTCTTAACTTGAACCACATACACGGGAACCTCAACCCGGCCCAAACCCAACATCACAATCCACCCCCAGCCGCAGCCACGGCAACGGCACTCTTTTATCACCCGAATTTGGACCTGTACAACGCCATGCCTCTGTGAACTAACCACGCGCTGCTCTGACCCCATCTTCGTATCTCTTGAATTTTACTCCACCCGCGCAGACTGCAATTTTATATCCCTATCATTTTTCTCTAACCACCGCTACTCTTCCTCCCGTTTTGAAATCGACCCTCAATCGGGGAAAACTATCCAGAGCCCTACTGGGAACCAGAAACGTTACGATTCTGGGGCCTAGTAGGGGCTTAGAGAGTTTTCCCCGATCAAAAGTCGCTTTCTACAAGGGATCTTATCTCTCCCAATTGTTTTTTAGGTGACAATTTTCTGTGTCTTGCGTTCTGTGTAACACGATTTGTCGTTCACCGCTTGTATATCACTCATACATACACACAGCTTTGTGGTACCTATCGATTGGCTATTGTCCGATGACCCAGTCGCCAGTATTTCACCTCGATATATCTGTGTTTGCTCATGCACACAGAGCTCTGTGCCCCGAGGGCAGGTTCCGTAAGGTCATTGGGTCAGTTATTAGGACTGTGAAGACTATTTTTTCTATATTTATTTTGAAATCGGTCAACGTCTGTCTGCACAACGAGAGGCATTATATCATAACCTGTGCTGAATTACTGCTGGGTTATGAATTATCATTATCATTATTATTGCATTAATTGTAAGAGGCACTAAGAACTATGGTATAGGGTGAGCGTAGGCGGATCGCGTGGAAAATTCGCGTCGACTATAATTCACGATTACTACGTTTAAATATAAATTGTACAGATATTATTATTATATGACTAATGGAGAATTAATATTCTAAGGAATACGATATAAATACATTAATAAAAGAATTGGTATATAATATATATATATATGATATAATATAATATATAGTGTATATTGAATAACTGCGGAGACACGATATTAATTCGTGTAAAATCAAATATTTATCAAAAAAAAAAACATGAAAAATTGTTAGGGTGTTGGAGAAAATTAATTGAAATACGCTAATAATTATTATTTTCAAGCCTTTGATTGATTAAATTTTTTCTTCTTTCGCCATTTTCTTTTTACATTGTCGTCTTAATTAACCCGGGTTTCTTGTTTCACGCGATTTTGTTACGAACTATGGAAAAGTTAAAGCATAAAAACTGAGGTAAAACGGCGCGTATAAGAAAACATTAGAATAATTGACGCTAAGCCACGGTCTCAAGTACTTTCTGCATAATTCCATTGTACCCCTCCTCCATCACCATCCACCATCACCATCGTTGAAAATCCCCTCTGTCCCCAATTATGAGTGGGGCTGGTGAAAAACGTGCCGTTCTTAAGAAATTTCGAGTCACGAACGCGTACCGTATACCGTACCTATCCACCAGCTGCAAACGAGTTTACTACAATTACTCCGGAAGCTGTGTTCTCGGTGAAAGAATTTAAAAAAAAAATCTAAATGAGAAAAGAAAGTAAAAAATGAATACTTGATTCTCGGACTGCAAATCATGAGAACGTTGAAAAAATTATTAAGTAAAAAAGGAATTTAAAAAAACGACTTGACTTGACACTTTTTCCTAGCAATAATTATTTCCTCGATCCGGTTTTAATTTACGTTGAGACTGATTACATAACTCGAATTTTCAAGGGTACGACTATTTATGTCATGAACGATGAAAAAAGCACAGATCGTTAGACTTTGTACTTTTATTAATCGCTCAAGTCTACGTAACGCGTTTATGCTTGGCTAAATTTCAAACTTTTCGTTATTATCGGTAGGGCTTTTAGTTGAATAATTATTTGTTCTACTAAAAGTTTTTCTTTCTCTTCTTCTACAGTAAACAATATATATACGAGTATGATTTATTATACCGAGCGAAAATTTTATCAACTATCTAATTCATAACCACGCGAAAACCCGATCCTCGAGTTTAATAAATTCTCTAACGATATCGTCATCAATCATCGCGGTTCGGATTCAAATCTTACATTCTACTTGACACTGTGTTGCTAACAATAAATCTATTACTTCTAACAAACAATCCAACCCGATTTGAATTAAATTTAATCATATTTTTTTATCTCATTGTTGAGTGAAGTGTGGTGTTGATTTTAAAAAATTCGCGACGTTAACGCTAATTAAAAGATGGGAAAAAAAACTCAGAATACCAAATAAACTGCAGCTTGTATCAATGTGTGTCTTTTCGAAAGACGAGGTTTATGGTTCCTCGAAATTATCTTATAAATAATTTACAATGTTTTTCGGACGTTGAGAAAATCAGTAACAAATAGACAAAAAAAAATGGAAATGTGTGTATCACCCTGTATATATATCCCAAATTATTCCCTGCCTTTCGCGCGTATACAGACGTATATACGTCATGGAATTCATGATGTACATTTAAATAATTCTACATATTTTTATCAAAAAGTTCACGAGGCATGGTAGTAGGAGTTTCTTTTTTTCATATATTTATTCATTTATTTTTTTTATTCGAATCGTATTCAATTATTTATTCACTCATTTTCGTTCCTCATCGCGTCGAAACCCGATGGATTGTGAACGAGAAGTGATCCTCCCCGCCAAACCCCAACCCCCCCGACCCACAGAAAGCAGCAATGTCCGAAAAGCATTTTTTTCACCCCATATTTCAAAGGCTTTTCCAAACTGGTGCTACGATCTTTCCTTGTTAGAAGATAATGGTAATACAAAAATTACAGTTGTGACAAAAATTCGTCTGATGCATATTCTCGATTCAATGATAGGTTGTCAATCTCACAACCCACGTTTTATGTGAAAACTAATCGAGTAAAGATCGATAGCATTCAGTCCTCGCGGGGTTGTAACGCCCACGATGTGACAAACGCGCAAATGATACAAGCTGCAGTTTTCTGGTACAACGCTTACAGGCCTATTATTATTATTCAATTTTAATTTTTAATTTTTTTTTCAATTTTTTTTATCTTGAATAATTGTAGGGTTACCCAGGGTGGCTCGGTGCTTCCGGGCTCCCCGGGGCTTTAAGCTAGCTAACGTAGCCCGTAGTGCCAGTAGCTTTGAAAATAGGGACTTAGGGAGTTGGTGGTACTTTCAGGTGCCTTGGGACTACCGCCACTCACTTCGCTTACTTCCGGAGAACCGATGCTACACACCTACTCTCCGGAATACAGAATCATTCCCGAACAATGAGTTGCGAAAATTCGCTGGACCGAGACGTAAAATCAATTTAGTCAAAATACCTACCACTCTCTATATAAGAGAATAAAACTATACAAATTTTCGAATGTGCTCAGATGAAGATAAGAAAAAAACGAGTATCATTATTCGATGGAAACGAGGAGGGAATTTTTATTCATTACACGCGATATGTGAATAATTTGGTCGTTATTAATTTTTGTTTCAACCCCTCAAGTCGATTACGAAAATATGAATATGTGATTTTTAGGAAGAAACTGACTCTCCTCGGAAAAAACTTTAACTCGGGATAATTAGGTTCGAAATTGAGACCTCGATGAATTTTTTTGTTCAATAAATAAATATGTTGAAACACTGTGATACGAAACGCGGATGTGTAATGATTGAAATTGATCCTAATTAAAGCCCGGAGCTTGTTTATAAATTCGAGTAAAATGATCATTAAAAGTAAATCTGTCCGATTAATAATACCATGAATAAACATAAAGAGTATAATAATTTATGAATTCATGATCGTGATAATTCTAAACGACTGTATAACGAAATTGAATTAATCGATACAAACCTCTCGTACGCTGTGTTCACGATTCTTATTTTATTACCTGCATTATCTACAGACACGTCAATGATATCAGTTATACCTACACGGTTTTATGTGTCACACGAATCGTCGATGTAGGGATATACGAATAATTGTTATCATTTCCTTGTTCTGTTTTATGGAGTGGAACCGTGTTTTATTTAAAACAATGCGTTATTAATTGTTACCGTATAATAATGTCGTGGACAGATTATATGAAAATTTTCTTTTTTAATTATGGATTTATGATTATTTTGTTGTTTCGACGCATAAATTATGTTCTTCATTGATTCGAAGCACGATATCCTCATCATTCAGTGTTGATGTATAAAATATTGTATATATTATCGTTCGAGTGGATATATTAATTAATTTAAGAATATTTAATATTGCTACTACTATAATATCAAAGTTTAAAAACTAATGAAAGGTAACAAAATTAAAAAAAAAAAGTATTGTACGATATCATATATATTACGGGGATATTATAAGACCTATTTAAATTGAAGAATGACAAAAAAAAATGTCGAAATTTAGTTTTATTTTTTTTCTGATCGCAGAAAATGTATTAAATATCAACAACGAAATTTCCAGGTAATCTGTAATAATAGCAAGATAAATTCTTCATCGATTTATTTATTTTGTAGAATCGACGATGAAAAATTAAATCAATCTACGATAGCTATTTGCTGGTAAAGAAAATAAAAATTCACTTCGAGATGGTAAACTATTTTATGTACAACGATGAAGATTAGAAGTTTTTACTTTTTTCATCCAAATCTGAGTGAAAAAAAAATATGAAAAACTCACATAAGATGAATTTTGATTGTAATAAGGTTGATTAATTATAGGCTCGCGCTTGCTGTTCGGTAAGGACACGTAATTCCCAGGATCTTACGAAAAGACGTATTACACTTATTTTTGAGTTTCATGTGTTTCAATAATTTCTGAAGTACTCGAAATTATCAAGCACAATTCTAAAGTTTCGATTTCTTCATTAGAAGTAAACGAAAAAAATGTTCACAGACGCATGGCTGGCAAACTCGGTGGTCCTTCGTCCGGCAAAACGTCGTCTGCCTCTACCCCCATTCCATTAGACGCCGAAAAAAAATGTAGAGTGATTATATTCGAACCAATTTTGGTTTGAATATTAAAAAAACAAAAAAATAATCAATAATCAAAAATAATATGTCCCGAAGGGACTATGCAATAATCAATTTTGCGAATATCACGTCTATCATAATTATAATATGGTACTCTGGAGTCTAGATAAACACAATTAATTAATCAACTATCTCAACATCGATATATTTTATTCAAACACGTCCAGACGATCGTCCGAATTGTAGGATGCCCGGTGGCTGGCGAGGCTCCAGGCGATGATCGAAATCTGTCAAATTCCCTCGTCACAATTATCGATAATCTTCTATTTTCGAAATGATTGAATACTCTTTTTCCACTCTCTTTCTTTTCCTTTTGCTATGGGATAAAGTAGAGCATTTTCCGATTCAAACCGTCTTCAATTCTCTTTGAAAATTGCAGCTTTCATATTCCGTCTCACAGGATCTAATATTCAGTCGAAATCTTTGTTAAATTTGAATCCTTCATTCGTTGTAAGTGAAAATAAGAATAAGAAGAAGATCGATAGGTTGTTGCAGAGAATCGAGTACTTTATGATTCGTTTTAAGCTGGAAGCCAAGCCTGAGTCGATAATAATAAAAATCTATAAGGTAGAAGGTAGACTCTTAGAGAGCGCAGTTCACCGGGCGAACGTTCAAACTGTATCTTATCAATGGAAAGAAATCTATGAATGATATATCAAAGCAGAGGAAAAAGGCGCAAGGATATCAATTAAAAATTGAATATGGACGCATTTTGAACGCACCTTCAACGATTTCGAAGAATTAGTGAAAACATAGACTCGCGGAGGTAATAATAAACGATTTAAACAAAATAAAATAATAATATTTCAACTAAACATTCTGTAGTCGTTGATCGTAGTTAATCGTAGTGTGTTCTATGTACTTTATAAGCTACAAATCACCGTTAATCGAAACTTTATAGCGTAGGTGAATAGATATAATAATCATTAGGAGTTTCAGGGCCAACTGTTCGTTGAATTTCCTCGTTTTTCTTCGCACCGCGAAGATTTTTTTTTATTTTTTTTTTTCTTATAGTTCAGAATATTTACTGAAGTGTATGTTCGAGGTGAAAAAAATTCGATGGAAAGTACAGTTGGCCCGCTGTCTTTTATCGGAAAAGAAATTAATGAAACGAAAAAAAAAAATTAATTAAAAAAACGATATCGCTATTTGTAGAAATAGGGCCTCCGCCAGATTAGGTAATTGTAACGAGAACAAAAATAATATATATAAAACCGCATAAATAGTTGATGAAAACGAAAAAAAAAACCAAACAAAAACCGCCCATCGCCATTGCAAAGAGTGCTTTTTTCCTTATTAATATCTGTTATATCAAGTTCAAATCGTTCACAAACTGCTGTGATCAGATTCCAAAAGTTAAGTTTAATTATAATTATTGGTAACAATCAACGAATTCGAGAATAATTTCAAATGATTAAAGAATTTGAATAAAAATAATTACTATATTACTATTGAGAATATGAATATCAAATCACGTAAGAAACAGAGGCGCCTGTCTCTGATTGTAAGATCGATGATTCAATAATTTTTACTTATTTACACGTATATTAATTATTTACGAAGAGAAGAAAAAAAGAATATTAATATTTAAAAAAAAATAATAATAATGAAGATAAAAAAAAAAGAAATTAAAAATTAATGAAAAAAAGAAACTATCTGTCCTGAGCTTACATTTGTTATTACACGATGCTTAACGAATATATCTATTATAATATTTTTATGCACGTCTATAGATCGTTCGCGTTAACTTTTATCACCATACGTTATCATGCGATTAATTAATCTCCCATCAATCCGCGTTTATATCCTTCAAATTAATGCCTAGAATTATTCAACAATAGTCGCGACTTATTAATCAATTAACAGAGATCAAAGGAATGAGTAACACTAAAAAAAAGAATCAGGTAACGTTAACGCCTTCGATCTGTAGTTGAATTGTTGCTATTCATAAGATTGTTGTTATATATCGCTGTGATTGCATGTGGGTTGAATGTTTGCACGACTTTCACCGGATCGATTCTGACGAAGAAAATATATTCAGGTTTCACGAAAATCGGGATAAACTAAAAAGAAAAAAAAAGAAAAAAAAAAGTAAAATCATTATCGGATAAATGTAAAATTTCAAAGAACCGAGTCCGGGGAGGGTTTAGCAACGTCTCTGGTATAAGGTTGCGGTTTTTTACAAGAATAACTAAAGATGACAAGAAAAATGCAAAAAAAAAAGAAAAGAAAAGAAATTGAAAGAAAGAAAACCTTGAGGCGCGAGTTTTGTAAACGATTCGTTAACACTCAATGTCCTTCAGAGATAATCTGAACAAAATATATAAGTTATCAATTACTATAAATAAATAAAAGTTAAATTAAATTAAAAAAAAAAAATGAAAAAACAATGATATTCAATCGCTAAAGCTCTCATAAATGCTTATATATGCTATATATACATGCATAGTCGGAACAAGTATGAAAACTATGTATTTATAATATATGCATGTATATATATGACAATTATACACCTACGAAATAAGGATTATAAATAATGAATGTCTGTAATGAATAAAACTATCACGCAACAAACCAAAAAAAAAACCAAATTGTAGAAAATTATATAACAAAGAATTTTCTATTTTTATCATTATCAATTTTTTTTT
>JAFFZH010007501.1:0-21069 GCA_018420115.1 Euura saliciscinereae | reverse complement strand
GTGCTGAAGACAAGGTGCGACCCTGAGGGATGAGACCTCTCTTGTTTTTTTTTTGTTCTTTTTCTTTGTCTAAAGGAAGCTCTCACCAAACTTTACAACAGGGCTTCAACCCTGGGGCGACGTCTGTGGCGAGATGTCCGTGTCACCGTCTCCCGAACCTGGTTCACCCTTCGTCTTGTTCTCCTTCTTCCACTTCATTCTTCTGTTTTGAAACCATATTTTTATCTGTCTTTCCGTTAGACATAACGCGTGCGCTATCTCGATACGCCGCCGCCTCGTCAGGTAACGATTGAAGTGGAACTCCTTCTCAAGCTCCAGCGTTTGGTATCGCGTATACGTTTGCCTGCCCCTTTTTCTCTCTGGAATAACAAAATCACAAAAACGAATCCAAATTAATAAACGGCCCAGGGATCGAAACAAAAATTATTAGGTAACACCTGATTAGAATACGAGAAATTTTGGATATCAATTTTTTCGTAAGAATGGGATAAAAGTTTCAGATTTTGGAAAGCCATTCAGGATTCGTCATTAAAATTTCGGATTCAGTATCGAGAACCCCAAAAATCATTCAGGTACACCTATTTCAATTGGAATCGAAATATTTTGACAATAAGATTTTTTAGTAGCATATCGGAGTCATCATTCAGAATTATGCGAATCGGATCTCAGATTCGTTATCAGCAAACCAAAAAATGGACAGATAACAATTTTTATTGAAATCTATTGATACGTTATTGAATTGTGATAATTTTTATTTCATTTTGGGAAAATTGTTCTTTGGATACCTGATTAGAAAATTATTGGATCGATCAAATCGAAATTCTGATCATCTTCAAGTTTGAAGAACTCGCGTTGATTATGAGACCAGATTCGTCAAAATCGGGTCACTCGTTCTCAAGATATCATTGGATAAAATATACAGGGTGGCTCAAAAACCAGGCCATTTTCCAAAGTGAATAAAACCTGTATTAGTTGACCCATTTTTGAAAACCTTAATTCTTTGAAAAGTACAAGAACAGAGCTTCGATTTCGTCTTTGAAGAGTAATTAAGTAGCAATAAAAATAAAGAGTAAAACCCAATTTTCGAAAGAAAAACGAATCAATTATCACAGCTTGACCAGTATTTCGAATAATAATCCAAAATTTCACAAGGTTTGATGATCTCTTCCTACCAGAAATTAGGAGACCCAAGAATAATATGACAATTAAACTCAAGAGAAAAAAATGGTTAATTTATGAAATGTAATGCAAGAATTTGTTGTAGGCGATTAATAATCGCGGTTTGGTCATAATCCGAAAGGGTTGGAGCAGAGCTGCGGAATTTCCGTTGAATAATTTCAATACTAGAAAGAAGGAGGTAACCGAGAAATAAGAATGAGAATAAGAATGAGAATGAGAATTAGAAGAGGATGAAAAAAGATCTCGGGGCGAGAGCCACATATTCGAGCCAAAAGCCGCCCGTCGTGCTGTCGGCCGATGAAGACGGATCGAGGTTTTACACGGGGAGAGAGACCGCGATATCATGCGGGGATAAGGATCTCCGAACTATCAAGAGAGAGAGAGAGAGAGAGAAAGGACCAAGTCGCGGGACGGCCTGCCACGCCAGGAACATGCCCTGCCCTCATCCTGGGCATCGCCTCTCCCTCGGGCAACGGCGGCCCTCGAATTAACAGCGCAGCGATGCTCCTCGTCCCGAAAGCGTGAAGGTATTTTCGTGAAAACGGTCAAATCGGTACCGATATTTTT
This sequence comes from Euura saliciscinereae, assembly GCA_018420115.1. Taxonomy (NCBI): domain Eukaryota; kingdom Metazoa; phylum Arthropoda; class Insecta; order Hymenoptera; family Tenthredinidae; genus Euura; species Euura saliciscinereae. The sequence continues at coordinate 19,323 of JAFFZH010007501.1, read as the reverse complement.
GCACGACGTAATACCTAGTCCGGAGTCCCGTGTCTAGGTACCAAGATGACGCCACGCAGTTGCCATACCGTTGACTTTTAAACGTGGAGCAATAAATTAACGGCGTTGGGTTACGCAAGGATCAAATGTCCCTCGGAGTATGCCGTGAGATTTATGGGTCTGCCTTCGGTGCTGCCTTCGTTGGCTCAGCGTGAACGAAAAGAACGTTGTGTACCTACGCAACACACACACACACGCGGGTTATGCGTTTTTCCAAGTTTTGTAAGTGTTGGTGATACCGACACCGGGCCGGAGGCCCCTGCTTATTATAGGCCAGGCGACTAGCGCACCGTGGTGTGTCTCGAACTGCACCAGGTTCTGAATGCGAGCTTGTACTCCGACGAACCCGAGGACTGGTCTTTCAAGCCGCCGCAGGACACGCAGGACTCCAGATTAACAGCTAGGCGGATGTTGTTCCAACGCGCTAATAAGCCAAGGCCCGCACTCTGTGGGCCCAATTAAACTAGACTCCTAGCTTCTTTGCATAGACGTGGGAATTACTCCGAGGACGTCCTCCGAAACTGATCAGACAATCAAAGAGAGGGGGCAGAAATTCGTACAGGAGCTTTGCTCACATCAGCAAAACCTTGATAACAGGGATGACCTATTAGCGTGGCCTTACTGTAGGGTAACAATGGCTTCACTATCAGGGATCTAGTGAGGCCCTGGTCTGGGATCCCAAGTGAAGTGCTCTGATCAGGTTTTGCTAGTTAAATCAGGGTGTATAGAGGGTGAATTTCTAACGACTCGTTGATCTGAAGTTGGCTGGAATCGAAAAATCAGAAATGTCTGAAAGCTTGTTTCACGATTCGAGCCAACTTCGGATCAACGAGTCGTTAGAAATTCACCCTGTATAGTGTCAGTGTTTTATCGAATTCTGAGACATTTCATGGTTTTTTGAATGGAAATTCAGATATTTCGAGGAATTTTTTTACCCATAACTATTACATGAGCAATATACAATCTTTGAATCGAAATCTTTCAGAAATTAGTCTGCAAAATTTTGGTTCCAAACGGAATTGCCAATTTCCTCTTTCAATTTGATTTCGCGTGAATCGATTAAATGACTATAATTATTGTGTTTCTGATTGACGATAACTTCTTGATTATTGAATTTTGGAAATTCGCCATTTTCAATCCAATGAAGGCTGCTTTTGGCTTACATTTCTGAAAGAAGAATTCTTCATAGGTACGGTGCTCAAACTTTGAAAAATTTTGAATCGAAAAACTCAAGCCAAAAGCAGTTTTATTCTTAGTTGCATTGAAAACGTTGGATTTGTGCAAATTTAATTAACAACCAAACATGCCGATGAACATTTCAAGTCGCTGAAACTGAAAGAAGTTCAGGATCAGCTCATATATGATTTTCGATATGATCAAAAATTCTACATCGTTATAATTATGTAGAAAGATGACAATTTCCGGTACATGAGTTCAAATTATCTAACGATTTCCAGTTTTCTAGATTTGCATAACAGAAACAGGACACTGCGATTGTCGATATCAGTACAATTTCATACATGGAACATCAAACAAAAAATAACCATATATATAATTTCTTAATTTTTGACTAAAATTCCCAAACATTTCCGAATATTTGGTTTGAATATTGGTTCGAAATTCGATGTAGAATTCTGTTCTCATGGGTTTTTTGCGTTCGAGATATCCGGGAATACATGTCGATTGTAGCATTTCCTTGAATCATATGACCTCTGTGATCAGGGCCTGATATTCGTTAGGGAATCCCGTCCGGGTCCCGAAATCGTGACCCTACCAAATTTCCGCACGAGGCAAGTCTTCAGATGAATAAAAAAATTTCGAAGTCACAGAGCAAGAGGAGGGGAGCGGTGAGGGTGCCACAACAAGAATTACATCGTATTCTCGAGGGTTAAAAAGAGATCGGAAAGTGGCGGTATACGGAATACCAAGCGACTTTATCCGAACCGTTTTTTGCCCTCGCGTCTGCGCCGCGGACAGACGGCCGCCGTGTCTGAAACGCAGACCCCGGTAGACCCCGAAGCGGTGGGTTTTCGAGATAATGAGCGAAAAGAGGCTCCGTTGAGTCGCGGGGCAGCCGCCTAATCTCAACCCCGAAGCTCATGGCGTCGTCTTCCCTGCAGCTCTGCCTCTGAGCTAGCAGCTAGGCATAGGCATAGGCATAGACATAGACATAGACATAGCCATGGCGGGCCAAACACGAAACGGACGAGCCTAGGCACAGTCTTTGCGGGTCATCCGTCATCGTCATCCCTCCTGTTCGCCGCCCCGCGAACCCCGTCCACTCTTCTCTTCTCTTCAGACTCCAGCTTCATTTTCTTGGCTCTGCGGTCCCTCCCACCCTCGACTTTGGTACCGCCAGCCCCTTTTGAATTCCAAAGCCATTCCGACACCATCGTTCCGGTTAAAATGAAGCGAAAAAAGAAAATAAAAACCAAGAGAGAGAGAGAGAGTCGAAAGATGAAACTACACCGAACTAAATTTATAATTAAAGGAAAATTCCTATTAACGAGATGATTTTTCTTTCAAACCTTTTTTTTCTTTCTTCTCTCTTGTACCTCGTACGTTACAAAGAACGTTCTTGGGGTTCGTTGTGAGGCAAAAAAAAAGTTTCTAACTAATTCAGCGCCAAAGTAAGACGACAGAGGAGATTGTTTTTTTTTTTTGTTTTTTTTTCTTTTAGGTCCCATGTCGAATGATTCGAATCCCGTTTTTTACCCGCTTCGTTTCGTCCAATAAGAAATAAAAGAGTCACGTGTATACACACATATGCGGTTGTAGCCCGCGACTGCTGCAAGAATATAAAATATTCATGAGGGGATATCAAATCATAAATCGTCTCGGAGTCACTCGCGGCCCTCGTGCATCGAACGCGTTTGCAAAATTTCTTTCACCGATTAATAGCAACGGATGCGTTTCATCCTTCGGGCGAAAATTTTACCCAGGAAGTGTATAAATTTGCAGCCAATTTCTTTCTTTCTTTTTTTTTTCCTAATAACTAAGTGAATCGCAAGTTTTCAGAGACTCTCTTGATACCTTTGGAAGGGGATACAAACGATACCGCGGCGTCACTGCGACTGACATATCGCGTCTAATATTGTATTTTACCGTTTCAATTTACGGGTTAGACAGCCTAATGGATGCGAGCTCGTAAAACATAAGGTCCGTTCGGCCACAAAAAGGAATAGCAACGTATTCGTCACGAGCACAGGCCACGGGTACTAACCCATCTAGTACTTATCCGCCTATATTCACAGCACCAAAAACCGCGAATCTTTTTGACGATATCCAAAATCGATTTCAGCCTTTTGAGGCGACGAAGTATGACCCCGATTGAAGAAAATCCGTCAGAAAGAGCTTTGAGTTGCACAAAGAAAGAGGAATGAACATTTTTCTGATTAAAGATCTTCGCCATTTTGGAGAAAATCGAAACCTCAAACGGTGAAAGCTGACGAAACTCAGTCAATGAACGTTTTGCACAAGCAGTAGTGTCTCGAAGTTGGTTACAATTCAAAGCTGGTGGGAAACCCTTGAATTTGTTCATTTATGGAATTTATGATTGGGCACCATTGAAATTGAATAGTTTTCAATATTTCTCAATAATAAATTCGGACTGTATCCAATAATGCTTTTCTGTAAGGGAAACTTCTTGTCATTTCTTTCTTTTACGCAGTGAAGAATACAAGAAACCACATCTGTTGCCGCTCTGAGTTCGTTTTATGAAGGAATAAATAATTCATCGATTTATTCATATAGTCTCAACGGGATGTTTTTCGTGATGTTTTAATTTGTAACAAATGGTTAACAAGTTGCTACACGGACCTTTTTACACCCAGCTACGGTAATTCGATGTTGATGCGGTGTGTATAATAAAAACGTTTCACGAGATCGTTCGGGATGGTCTCGTAGGATCCATGTGCCGACATCTGTGAGAAGCTTTGGAGACTCTCTCTGACTACTGAGGTTGCATTCGCGTTCATATAAGCGGTTGGCTTATCGGCCAATCGTGCCGCGCGAGCTTGCCCTGCACCTTTTACCCTCACAAGGTACGTACCTGATCCCCTCGAATAAAATCAGAACCCCGAATGTAGGATGTGAGAAGGAAAACTTACCCGGGGTCTTCGCCTTATCTTCGAAGGTTCAACACCGGTGGTAACACTGTGCAAATTTTCTGATCGATCTTGGATTCCCGATTTTGGAGAACGCGACCTCAGGGTCCTGCAAAGGTTGAGGATGACTTGCGACTGAGTCAAGCGCAGCAAAGTGTGAAACGAAATAGTCGCACTTCCGACCTTGATCTGCAGATCTGGAGGTGGCGAGGCGTTGGGTAATATTTCTGAGTAGTTGAGCAATATAAAGACCCCCATGGGGGCTACCGAAATAAGAGCAAAGTCGACGGGGGGCGCCTGTCCTACAACCTGTACAGTTAAGAATCCGATACCTGGGCGCCTCAAAGGTCGCTTATAAGTTACGACCGGGCTATTATCACTTCGTTAAAACCGTCATAAATCCGGGTCTCGTTCAACGTTCTCGTTAAGCCGAAGCGGTGAAGTGGTCTAGTTTGGTGCTAAGGTTCCTTCGAATTTCTTCACCGAATGATTAATTCAATGGATTCGATATCTCTCCGATTACCGGATGCAAGATTTTAGAATACGGAAATCAAAATCGAGTAGATTTATTCATCAAAGTCGAGTAACCGGACTTTGGACAGACGAGTCAAGGTGCAGCTAGGTGAACCAGAAGCGGCGACCAACGAAAGACTTTTATGGGACCAGTACCGCTCGCGTTCAAACTGACGGGCTAAAAGGTCGGGACAATAAATAACTTGGATCGTTTCTACGTGTCTAGAAAAGTGGAGACATTGTGCCACCGCTTGTCCGTTCTCGGACCGTGGCAATATCTGCTTGCAACTGTTGTTTCCTTACCTATGCTGGCTATGTACCACGTTGTACATGGTCTAGTTTTACGCACAGCACAGACCTACTATACACACAGACCTTCGAGTCAGAGGTGAACCGTGCTAACTACCTGGACACCGTTTTCAGAAAACGTTAAAACCTCGGTTAAAACTTTCCAAAAAGAAACTGGACCTAGGTCACCTAGTGGAATCTAGACCACATGCAAGATATGAAGCTGAAGCTAGCAGCCATAACTATGAGTCAAGCACTTCAAGCTTCTCCTGAATATCATCAGGAAGTACAGATTTCGTTCTACAATTTTTATAGAAGCTTGAAAAGCATTCATTTTTCATTATATTTCCGAAAATTTTCATACTTTGGTCTCATTCTTTCATTTCAATTGAATTCACGATGACATTCATATGATGTTCGAAGACTAGACGAGATATCAACTTTGTCCATTTGTGGAATGGTTGAGACAGTTTATGTAATGACATTGGCTGCTATCGAATGGTCTGATATGTTATGAAATGGTTTTGAAATGCCGTCAAATGCTATGAGACATACATTAAATGATGTGAAATTTATCAAACGACCATGAAGTAGTCGCTGTAACACTTGGGACAATGGTTGTGAAATATCGCACGGTAGGTACAGATGTTATGGCATTCTATGAAATGTTATCCATTGTGGCGAAGCGACGATGGAATACTACGAATGGTCATGTAATCGACGGCAGTATGGAAGAAGGTGATATCTCAAACTGTGCCAGAAGAACGTGACATCTCAGATTGGGCCAGGAGAACGTGACATATCCTATGCTGGAACACAGGGGATGCCACCTTCTTCTGGCACAATTTGAGAATGTGTCATCTTCTTCTGGCACAATTTGAGGATGTGTCACCTTCTTCTGGCACAATTTGAGAATGTGTCACCTTCTTCTGGCACAATTTGAGAATGTGTCACCTTCTTCTGGCACAATTTGAGGTGTCACCTGCTTCCATACTGTCATCGAAATGCTCTGCAACCCCATTCGATGCTACGAAATGATCATAAAATACTGAGAAATGGAATGCCTGTGACATGCCATGTGATGAGTAATCCTGTGATTGTTAAGCTTTATCTGAACTTACCAAACTGACTCCTCATCCAAGGGTAAAGAGGGCTGGGAAGGTTTGCACCAGCGGTGCCTTGAGGTGCTTGCTGTTGTCCAAGTGGCGAGGTGACAACACCCTGATGTTGTGGAGTTGGTTGTTGTTGCTGCTGCGGGTGCATAGCGCCCTGTTGTTGCTGAGGTGCGGGTTGTTGCGTTTGTTGTTGGTACATCATGTGTTGCTGCTGTTGCATGTGCTGCTGATGCTGCTGAAGCGGAGGTTGTTGCGCCTGCATGTGCGGATGCTGCGGGTGCATTTGATGGTGCATTTGCGATTCAACGAGGGGATCGGGGCTGTCAGGACCGTCAAGGACCCCGCCTTGATGGTCGACGGCTGCCGCCTGGAGTTTGCAACTCGCGTAGACGATCGGCGTCGACGGATGACCGTTCGGCGTCGGCGTGTGTCCCATGTGTCCGCCCATCGCCGAACTGGGAGACGTCGATCTGTACCCCGCCATGTCCATTCCTCCGTGCTCTTGCTGCTGTTGGTAGTACGCTGCATTGCGTATGTCCATTCTATCGTACGGTGGAAACCTGGGGTACGGCATACCCTGCTGACCCGCCGTCGCCCCGTAGTGGTGACCCGGTACACCTTGCCTGAGCAGGCTCGGGTCGCAGGGGTCGGCCGCCTGTTGGGGCTGCTGCTGCATCGCCTGGGTCTGTTGTGGCACCTGGACGGCAGCCCCATAGTGCTGCTGGTGCTGATGGGGGTGCTCGACCCCGCCATTGCGAAGGTCAGGAACAAACTGATTGGCAAAATACGAACTCATGCTACTACCACTATCACCGTTTTTTTTTAGTTCTTTTGACACCACTTTTCTATACTTTTATCTCCTTTTTCGTTTTATATAATATTATATATTTTTATTATTATTATTATTATTATTATACAGGAATTTATTTAAATTCCCACACTTTCACGGATATAATTATCTCTTTGTTTTTCGTTTTTCTTTTTCTCACACTTTGATGAGTTTACGAACAGAGAATTTAAAAAAAAATCACACTATTCGTCGCACCTTTTGGAAACCACCTCTAAAAGGGGGGAGGGGGGGGGGGGGGGATTTTCATACACTTTATATCACACTACACCGAGACTTACCCCGAGAGATATATAACATTGACTTTGGCGCACTAGAACCACGTTACTATAACGTTTTATTAGGGCGATAAATAAATATCAAAGCTTTCTTTCCTCTTTTTGATAATTTATAATGAATATTATTAAGATGGCGTACTATTTTTATTGGACGAGGAGGCGCTGCGGACAACGCGATAACGATGTCTCCTTCTTGTTCTGTTCTGCTCGCCGCTGTCGACGCTACGCCGCACCTGTAACACGTACACAAGAAGAAAAACTTTATTTATAAAACCGTTTTTTTTATCACAGGGGTTGAAGAATGCCATCAGAGGTTTTTAAAAAAATCATCCCCTAATTATTAATTGTTTCAATGGCACAAATTTTGGGGGGTTTTCGAGACCGATTCGAGACGACGTTCACTTCCATTGCGCAAAAGCTTGTATCTTTATACTTTGACGAAGTTTGACTGGTGAACTGAGGTCTATCTGAGTGACATACGGCGAGGTGCACACGTGCTCGTCACGGTGACGGCCATCGCCCAGACGGGGCCCACCACCACCGTCATATTTAAGGCTGTGTCGTTTCGTTGTGGGCGGGCGCTTTCACGATCGCTAAATTTGGAAAAAAAATCTTACGCATTATATTTAATGGCCAACCACGTTGTCGGCCGATTTCTTTCATGTTCGTCGCACTCTTGCCTACAAGTTTTAAAATAAAACATGTACAACGACTGCGAAACAAGGCCGTTTAATTCCTGGCTCGAAAATAAAGGAAAATTTAACGAAATACTGCATACGCATTCCTAGTATCTCAGTCAACTCCACAACGAATTAGCATGTGCTTTACGTAAGCTTTCCGCGAGGCTACAAGTGACTCGTTTTGCATAATTTAATTGCATTATAATTACGAACCAGGAATACCAAGATCCAACTATCTGACTCACGTCAATGAAACGTACAAAGCTGGAAAACAAACTGCACGATATCGTGCCAAAAGTTTCGAAACCCCAACCTCTAAAACTGGGTCCTCTATTATTAAATCGTAGAAACGACAAATCAATATAATCACACGGCATTCTACATCGGATTTCTTATTTTTCTATTACCTCCACATCAAAGGCAGCAAGAGACCGAGGGTGGGCAACCGGAAATACCACGTGTACTCTGGCTTGCATATTTTCAGGCGCTCTCGCGGCAGTGTCGCTCATTCCGCTCGTTCACGGACTTTTGAATTATCGCGGCATCGCGCGGGCTCATGGTAGAAAAATAAAAGAGCGAAAACAATGGTGGGGATAAAAAAAAGAGAGAGAGTACGACATATGTACCATTGCTGCAGTGCAGCGAGGCGCGGATTGCTTCGCAATGAAATACACGAGCGTGGGAGGGGGAGGGGGAAGGGTGGGAGTTCGCAAAACCCTTGGGAGTTGGAACGGCCCGCGGGTACCGAGGGTGGAACAGGACGTGGACCCCACGAGATGGGCCGGGGGTCTGGGTAGGATCGCGATTAACATTCCGCGCGTTCGCCCGCTGTTCGCGCGGCGCTTTCATTAATTCCCGCGTATTGATTCCCCAGATTGATGAATGGCCGCCGATAGCGAGCTTCTATGCGCTTCACGCCTCCGCCTCTTCGCCCTCGTGCGGTCCTCCGCCTCTGGTTCCTATATACGCGGATCTATACCTGTATACCGGGACCGGGACCGTTTCGTTCCATCGTCCATCCATCCGGCGTCTACTGCTATACCCACATAAATCCTTCTCCTTCGATTCGAACTCAATTCCACACCGTGGATTGTCCTTTTATTAGCTGGAAGAACGGAGAAGGTCTTATCTTCAGACGTTCAGAGACTGAGACATTTTTGCTCTTTTAGAGCGAACGAGCTTTTATTTTATAACGAATATTCGGCTAGTGTTTGACGTGGAAATGAACAAATGGGCTGCCTTCGAAATACTGATAATACCTTAGTGAAAAATAGAGGAAAAGCTAATCGGCAAACAGGGTTCTCTAAAAATGTACATCTTGAGCTTCGTTCTGATGAAAAGAATAGTTAAATCGAAATTATCTGGAAATTGTGGCTTTTAGACGAAGTCGAAGTAGAGCTTGCGAAGAGAGCTAATCAAAACGGTATATAAGCACGATTATCTCATAACCGTTTATCCGATCAATTTCAAATTTACACACTATTTTTGTGTCATTATTATCCAAGCTTTCATCGAACGATTTTTTAGTCTGAACTTTTTTTTTTGTAGATGAAAGTAAAAACGTCCTCGATAATGACAAAAAAGAGCTAGAGATTTGAAAAACCTGTTCTGTTAAAGTTGAGGAGGTTTCCATAATGCGGAAAAAATGTCACCCTACATAAATTTGAATTTTATTCTTCCAAAACCAAAATCAATCTGTTGACTCTAGTAATCTGCTTAATTATTTGCTTTTGCTCAATCATCGATAAAATTATTTTATTTCGAAGACGACGTAGACTCCATTTTTTGCTTTTACTAGATAATCTTATAAAAAATACCGCGGTTTTGAACACTTAGCTCGAATTTCGACAAAATTTTTTTAGATTTCATCAAATTCTACCACATTCAATCTCGATTTTGTCTCTTAAAAATCGTAATAAACCATCAATACCTACACGAAGTTTCATCTAATTTTATAAAATTGAATCTCACAGAGTTTATAAATGTGCACAAAATTATGTTTTTGTGTTTTTTTTTCTCACACTGTCTGAATCGCTGCTACAGATTTTCATTTTTTTTCTACAGACTTAAGACTTTACAGTGTCAAGAGATACTTTCCAACAGTTGGACCCGCTCGACACCTGAGGACTTCGGTTTGGCCATATTCTAGTGAATTTTCTCAGCTGGTATCCATCCGCCCTTCATAAGGGCGGTAATTGACGGGTGGCGTCCTCGCTCGGAAAAGTAATAAACCATCGTACCATTTGAGGTATTAAGACGTTCATAGTTAACCCGTGAGATGGCGATAGCGATATCCGTCAGTAGAGTTTGAGAGAAAGCAAGAGGGAACTAAAAAAAAAAAAAAAAACAACGGGGTGGAGCGAGCTTGACAGCTGGGTGGGTTCGGGTCCAAGGTGATTGAAAGCAGGGTGGAGCGCCACGTGACGCCATCGCTGGATATAGAAGATGACGTCGCGGAGCTATGATGGCCTCTATTTATCAAAATGGCCTCGTCGTCGGTCCCTTTGTTCTCTAGCTGGTCTCATGCTCCTCCCGCTCCGATCACTGCTCCGCCACACTTTATCTCATTCCTTATCTAATAACGCCTGAGATGGTCGCGACCCGGTCCCCGGTCTCGTCGATTAGGAATCCTCGATACCATAGGAGCGAAGAAGCCAGAGAAAAATTCACACTCTCGTAGCACAATGATTAAAAAATACGCGATATCAACCATGATTGATCGCCCTACGAGGACTTCCGGACGTTGCATAAGCCCGTCGACCACCACGAAAGATATTCTGCTATTTAATTGATTTAAGACGTGTTGACTCGGAGAGATAAACGACCAGATGGACCGCCGATGAGTATTGGGCCGTAAATGGCACTCGTAATGGACCGCGGCGGACCCGGAGGACGGGACTCGTGCCAGTCGTAAAACAGTCATAAACAAACTCTCGTGAAGAGGTTGGAAGACCGGCGAAGAGGATCGAACGCGGTGTTCAAAGAGGACCGTGACCTTTGCGTCCGCATTACGGGATCATATTTCTGTTAGGAGCTTCCGGAAAAATTTGTCGAAAACGAGGCTGAGGGTGATCGATATCTCGGGACTTTCTAGAGTGAGAGGGATCTCGATATCTGCACTAGCACGATCACCATAATCGAGTCCAGGAAACCAGTTTGCAAGGACGCTCAAAAGCGGGGAACGCGCAAACTTGCCATACTCGTGTGTGGCATTAAAACACATTCGTTATTCCCTCTATACGCTCTGATGTGATCGTGACTACAACGTCAGCAGCTGACCCACAGATAAACTGCGCAGCTGGTAAATACCGGACTATGTAGAGACACTATCGAAACAAAAATAATGTAGAAATACGTATGTTGTACGTACGTGACACGACACTTTCATCCTATCTGAGTCGACGTGGTATAATTCGATCGCCGTTATCGAGGTTTCATCAAATTTAAGTCTCGTCTGGAAGCCCAGCAGCTAAGGGATCGATCGAAGATCGAAGATATGAGAATTCTTCACATTATATGATTGCGCGAACCGCAAAACAAGAAGAGGAAGAATAAGAATATAATATCGCATTTGCAGAATGGTAGAAAATAATAACCGGTTATTCCAAGCATGATATTTCTTGCGCATTTTAATTTACATCGGAATTGCTAAATTTATATATATTCCTACCACGCGTGTATCTTAGCTGCAAAATTTCAGGGTCACTTTTGACGTTGTATAAAAAAAAAACCACACACGAAAAGAAAAAACCAGTCGATGAGGGAATCTTGGAGGATCGAAGAGACACCGAATATATCAATGATCGGGAATAAATACACTATTTTGGCCAACCCACGTAGAAGTGGGTTGATCTTCAACACGAAAAATCCCAAAATATTTCTCTTGAGAAAAATTCAGACTACGACTATCGCCACAAAAGGAGAATCGCTCTGAGCAGGCGGGCTAGTTAAGATCAGATCTTATCTCGTGTGTAGCCTGAACCGCCCGTATAATATGATCCAATACAAAAAACTCATAATGGCTGACGAGCGAGCGCGGGTATGAGAGGAGAAAAATAAGAATATAAATTGTTACATGACCACGCGAGAGGTCCGCCGAGATTATTTCGGTAAATGCGCGGACCCGCTGCAAGCTCGGGGATAATTTCACTCCGATACACTCCACACCGCGACCTGCATCATTGCTGAAGAGGAAACTAGACTAGGGCCAACCGGAACCCGGATAACGACTGTCGGTGTGCGATGACCCGTCCAGAGTTACGCGAACACTGTGATGATTCGGTACGAGAATCTCTTTTCCGTAACACATGATCGCGATTTATGACTGAAACTGCAAGCTCCGAGTTCGAACAGACTCTGAGGGTACGATGCGATCATGCAGTGGGAAGAGGAGCGGTGAAAACGTTTTCTAGGTTTTGCGTCACGGGTCCCAGCGGGGTGCCAGACACCTTGAACTGACACCTAGCCGTGAGGGCTTTGAAACCTTCGTGAAATACTCATCCCTGAGTAAAACTTTCACATTTTTTTTTTCTGGGTAGAAAACCTGACTTTATTTCACATCTCCGTCTTCTTCTACCTTTTCTTTTTTTCGTCTCTTCTGGGTAAACGCGCTTTCACTAGTTCGGGTCTCGGGTAAGGTCAGTGGCAGTAAAACCGACATAACGAATGCAACGATTTGTTGCTACTATAATCTTGTCAGGTTTCACCTGAATGGCTAGTAAAAGTTTTTTTTTTTCAAAAACTCATGACAAAGTTCAAGCTTCCTCGAAAATTCCTCGTCAGGTTTCTTAACGAACTAACAAATGTATACGATATAAATTTTATTTTACTACCGCACGTGATGTCAGTCCAGAGTCAAAGCGATTCTATTATATCAAGGTAATGGTTCTACCCGTGTGGAAAAAAATTCTTTATCACACGCAGCCAGTTCCCGCTATCATCCTCGGGATCAGATTCGTTCTTTGAAACTTTATGAAAAAAATTCAAAAAAAAAGGAAGCAAAGAAGAATACGAATAGGAAAAAAACGTTCTACGAGTTTTAAAGAGGGATCCAGAAATAAAAAAAATAAGAGTCCTTATAATATTTTCATACGACGAGGGTTGACGGGGGAATTCGCGAACACTCCCTGCAAGCCTGAAAACGCGCCCCTGCTCTCGACCATGGGGGGGGTGCCTCGCGACACCAGAGTGCAAAGTTTTGACGTCACCGCGTAAATCATAACGTTGGAAGCCACTCGCTCGCTCAGAGAACACAAACTCTGCTCTATACTCTTCTGTGCGGTGGGTGCATGGCGTAGGGTACGGTGCCACGTCTGTCCCATACGAACGTCGAGCCAGAAATTCCAGTGATCCCAGGACGCTATAACTTTTAAATAATTACCCCTCTGGATTTATTCCGGGCGCACGCTGGTCCCGAACATCAACTTAAATTAAAATCTCTTGACACGTTTATGCCCTTCACTCGGCCATTATAATAACGCTCAAATTTCTAACCATTATCCAAAAAACTGGTATCCCTCTTTTGGCCACGTTACTTTCTTTGAAACTTGATAAAAATGAATAAAACAGGTGTCGACTGTAAATCTTGTCGGGTGAAAAGGTAGCCGATGGAGATCTCATGACGATATTTAATCTCTTATGCAAAGGTACGATACAAGCGTGTGGAATACCTGGGGTAGGGTGATAAATAGGACCACCAAAAACGAACTTAACTCGGTCCTATAGAAGCGGGGCAATTAGGATGCTAGTTATATCCGTATACCGGCGTACTACGTAGTCGATATTATCCTGAGTTATGTCACGCAATTAGTAAAGAGCCCGAGTCTGTCAACACCTGGCTCAGGTGGCATAGAGTTCGAGTTACCTAACTGAGTATCTGTAATTACCCCAAGATTCTTATCCGGAATATATGAGTATTCGTTAATTATTCCGTGCGATACTTCCGACGAGATTTTAGAGACACTGAAAATCAATTATTTTGACGAGAATCTGTTGATCTTTACGGATGTCGAACCATTAAACAAATTTAGGGTTCTATAAGATACGGTGATGAAATAACCGTTTTTAAACAGCTAACAAGATAACGTATATCGTTGAAACTGAATTAATCGTTATTTTATCTAATTTTAAATGGTTATAAAACTTGTCCAACTTTATGTGTTTAACCCCGAGTACAAACTCAATTCATCTTGCTAATAATATTTGAGGGAACTATTTGGGGGCATTTTTGATGCGACGTCATTGTCGAAGAAATTAATTTAGGGGTTTTAAGTATTCACACAGTTTAGCAACATCTTTGACGATCATTTTAAGAGCCTAACAAATATTTTTAGTTAATTATTGTACGTGTTCCATATAAACCTCTGAAGATTGTTCAGTGATTTCGACACCATTTTCAATCCGAAAGGGATTTCCGTGGATTTGTCTGATAATATATGATAAATTTATGAGGAATTGAGAAATGTGAAATGTATCAGCAAAAATGACTACTTTTTGGAAAAAAAATGTATCACAAAAGATGGAAAAATGGAAAATTTTCATATTATTCATCAAATTCCTGCACAGTACCCCATCAAATTTCGTTCTTTTTGGACGAAAAATCATCTCACAATCCTGCACACAGTGATAAACATGAAACTGAAGCTAGCAGCCACAATTAGCAGCCAAAAGTGCTGAATTCAATGAAAATGAAATAATGAGGTCGCAGTATGAATTTTTTTGTGGAATATTATGAAAAATGAATGCTTTTCGAGCTTCTATAAAAATTATAGACAGAAATCTGGAATTTCTTATTATGTTCAGGAGAAGCTTGAAATGTTTCGCTGATAGCTATGGCTGCTAGCTTCAGCTTCATGTGACAAACCAGTGATAAGAGCTTCAATCATCGATAACACTCTATAGGACGTTATTATTCCCCAAAGACTCTAAACGAAATTGATTACCGCATCCATGACGTTGCCTCAAAAATTGTCTATAATTTCCACAAATGCAAGATAAGAGCGTTAGGATCTCGAGTGCAGTCTTCCGTTCTACGTTGATGAAAAAAATGTGATCCCAAGCGGCAGCTGGGTGTCTGTGCCGGAGCGAAAAGCTCGCCACGGTCGCTCCCAGGCGACGGTGACGTCCCGGGTGGATCCGGGTGGGTATAACACATCGGGGTGGGTAAAACGGAGGGGTGAAAGGCGGAGGGGTTTGGCCGGGTATTGGATCCCGGGTTGGTCGGTTGGAGGGGTAGTTTGACAACTTGACAAGAGCACAAAGGCCGTGGTAGCCGCGGCGAGGGGAGGGGGTGGGGGTTGGGGAGGCGCCGCGACGCTCAACGTCCGCTGCACAGAAGGAATATGGGAGAGGCTTTGGGATGGGGGATGAAGGGATGAGGGGACGAAGGGACCCCGATGGGATGAAGTGGAAGGAGAATTACGAAGAGGCGAAGCAACGCCGTGAACAAAGCGAGGGAAAACCACCCCCGCAAATTTTCGCTCTCTCTCTCTCTTTCTCTCGGTTTGGTAGCTCAGTTTCGAACGAGATTACCTACGGATTGCCTCATGGCACACGGAAAAGCTAATACCGAAAATTTTCATCAAGGACCCCACGGAAGCCCGTCTCAACGAAAATGACTACTTGATTAAATCGCTGTGACAAGCTACAGGATAGAAAGGTCAATCGAACTGAGTAACTTACGGGCTTGAGAAAATTGATACCCGATAAATCGATGGACAGGAAAATTGTTCGGGACTATTTTCAGGCTTTTTCTCTTTGTTTTCGACAACATCGAATAAACATCTTTATCATGATGAGAGACGATTCTAAAATTGTATAATATTGTAACACGATGGGAAATTCTGTTTTTTCTATACAGGCATTAAAAATCGACTTTTTGACTTCCTTGTAAAGACTTTTTATGGCAGTTTCGACTGAAATTAGGTGCACACGTACTGATAGAATTTTTTTTCAGCCTCGGTAAAAACGAGATCGAAATGATTTTCTATTTCTCATCAATCATATCTATGTAATTTTCACTGGAGTATGATTCGTTTGAAATTGAAAAGAACGCTAGCCATTATCCAAAGATAAAAAAGAATATTCTTGAATAAAGATTTCATTCCCAATTTAAAGCTTTGACATTTTTATTATTTCAACAATGCGTGATATTCTTCAATCAAAAACAGTTTTATCTTTATATGGAGTCAAATTTGAAGTAATTCTCTCGATAAGCCAACACTCAATTTTCAATATAATCTAATATTCTTTAATTGAACTAATTCACAAGTATAGGTTTCATAGAACGATCTTTCGCACACAGAAAAATACTATTCTCGAATCAAGATGAACAATATTCTCAATCCATAGAAAATCCAAAAATGAACTTTTTTCTTAAAGTTGTGTTGAATTCGTGTGCTAACTAGTCTTGATTTGAGCTAATGATAACTCGACTTGGCAAAATATGTGTGAATCTATTTGTCAATGAAGAATTCTCTGATCTTAAAACGGCTGGATGCCTAATAAATTTCGTCCCAATGAGATTAAAATTGAGGCGTACGGGAGACGAGAATATTTTCGACGATAAATTCAATCTTATTTGATCGCGTTTTTGGCGAGCATAAAACTAGTACCAGGCGTGAAAGATGATTCAAAAATCTCATTGAGGTATCTCCCCCCAGCCGATAGGTTAACCGACCAACAAAAGCGGTTCATTCAAAGTTGGCGTAACATTATGCGAATCAGATACACACCGGCTTCCCCCCATGCGCAGTTATAACCAGATGATGTATGGGATTGGAAATACCTTTCGAATCATTGAAAATATCGCGAATGGTGGGGAAGACAACCTACCGTTTTAACAATCCAGGGTCGATCGATCGGAAATTTATACGGCCAGTGAATGATCGGCGTGACGATGGGGTCTGTGCGAATCGCTTCAGCTGCGACCGTCGATAATTAATCATCGATTAACGTTCCAACTATCATTGATTACGATAGGGAAAATTGTTTTTTACCAAAACCGGACTGTATACCCGCCAACTATATGTACTATACGAGCACAGCTCCAGCTATGAGGGTAAGAATTTATGTGTTTACGGTTACGGAGTCCTATCTCTAATCCCTATCCCATCGTAGGTGGTAGTAGCTCGCAGTGTATACGAGGGTAGTGAGGACGGAGAGAACCCCGATCAAAACAAGGGGTGCCGAAAGATCCTTTCTTGAAGAATGGTCCGCGCTAAAAATAGTCCAACTGTAGCGAAAGGACGCCAAGAAATTAGGAGGAAAGAAGAAAAAAAGTAATTCGGAGTAACTTCTATCCGATAAATTTCAATCGTCACTCCTCGCCGTTATCGATCAAATTTCATCCTCTTTACCCTCCCCCCGTTGCGTTATCAACCTTGCAGAAATTTACTTTCAAATGGGGAAAACTATGTAGAGTTTCACTCATTTTCTTCATCATGTGAATGAGGGGAAACTGAGAAAAAAAAATCCTGTGATAAGTTATGGTCAGTTATCGAAATTTAGCGACAATCTAGTCACTCTTTTGCTGATAACTTGGTCCAAAAATTTTGTTTCCCAATTTCCCTCATCCATACGATGAAGGATTGCTCTCCGAAGAAAATGAGACGTCGAAAGACATAATCGGATCAACCGTGTGCCTGAAAACCTTACGACCAGTGATTTTTGCAAAAGTAAATTTTCCGATGTGTACTGGTTCCCTTAATGGGGAAAACTATCCGGGGCCAGACTAGTTTTCCCCGATTGCGAGTCAATTTCTACACGGGCATAGCATTTGAATCGCGTTTCCGGAAGCTTCATTGTCTGTATATAAATTCCGTGTGTCTGCAGGGACGGGACGCTGTGTGTTCACCGCGACCGTTTTACCCCACCCGCGAACCTTTGTCCCGGTAATATTCCAATGTACGTGTAGGTTCCGGGCCTACCCTCGCGTTCCGGGGTTCAGGATCACTAAATCAGAAACGCAACGGAGCATCATAGCTGCTCGCGGGTTACCGGCGTCAGCCCAAGCTTCCACGTTACAAGGCTCGTCCTTATACCCGTGGAAGACGGAGTGCTGAGGGTGGCGTGTCTGAGGGATGGAAAAAGGGAGAGTATAACCCGAGAGTGCCCGGAGGCACCCGGAGCACAGTTGCATTAGTATGCCAGACAACTCTGTTATCTCGTTGTTAATGAAGTCAAGTGACCCGGGTTGTCCTCCTCAGGTAGGCTCCTCGACTTCGGGTGGGTCGAACTTATTCCACCAAAACGGTTCCTCCCCCGCGCGTTTAAGATCCCGAGGGTGAGATACGGGGTTTTCGGATGTGACACACGCTCACACGCGTTACCTATCGGAATCCGTTATCGAGGAAACAGCTGTTCCGTTTCAACGGGTGTCAGAGAAACTGGTTTCTGACGGTGAAAAAAAAATGTCCGTCTTTTCATCCGAGCCGGAATCCGACCTACATGGACTTTGAGTAATAACCGTATTGATTTTAATGGTTGGGATTAGCAATATAGAACCGGAAACTGTTATTTAAGAGACTTTAATTCAATTAAAATTGACAGTTATTAATGGATCAGAAGATACCAGGTCCCACCCTTCAGTTTCTTCTTTTTAAATCATTCCAACACCATCGCAAATCCGCGATCCGTATTATTCACGGAAATATACCACGTGACTGATTATTTCGGTCTCGTTACATGTAGACATCAATCGTTCCGATTAAGATTTTTTTGATTTTTTTCGCACGTCGAACGCAACGTAGGTTGTTAACCGGTTGAGTAATGGTACATCGTTATCAATCCCAACACGTGATGGCAGACGTAGATTGAATTTCACTTGGCCAAATGGAGTATAATTGAAATAAAGAATGATAAAAAAAATTTCACGTACACATGATCCGTATCATGTAATAGTGACGTAAAATTGTGATGATTATGATATAATAGAAAAATGACAAAACGTACCAAACGCCGTTTTTGTATCCATAGAACAACGCAGTAATAGTTTACCGATGTAAACGACACAACGTATTTTCAAGCACGTTTCCATATCACTGAAATAAACACTTGACGTTATGCGGCGGTAGCCTGTCTCAAGTACATGAAGAAGATAATGCAAATGTAGGAATAACATGAAATTATCATAACGTCACACTTCACTGTTAAAAAAAATAATAAAAAAAAAAAAACAAACAACCACGATTCGATTAAAAAAAAGTGAAAATAAGAAACGAATTATCATTCCGGAAAATGGAAAACCGGCACATCGAACACACGATAGAACGTCATTATCGCAATGGAAATTAAAGCACGTGCTGATCTCACATCAGTTGGAAAGATGAAGATAATCAAATTGATAAAAAACTGATCACGTTTAGGTCACTGATAGACATTTTGAAAATAAGCAAATTTCACTGATCTCACAAATTTTGTCAAAAAATCCAAATTTTTGAAGAAACCAAAAAAAAAAAC